>PVIA01000422.1:0-265522 GCA_004024845.1 Tonatia bakeri
AGAGGGGGGAGGGGAGAAGAGAGGAGGGGACAGGATGGGAGGGGAAGGGATGAGAGGGGAGGTAAATTTGGTTGTGCATTATCTTGACATTGTTAAAAAAAAGTCCAGATTATTCCTAGATTATTCCATTAATTCAACAGTTTTCAAACCTGTCTTTCACTAGAATCACGTGGAGATCCTTTAAAAATTCCAAAGGCCACACTCTCAGGTTAAAATGAAAGCATGAGTAATTTTTCATCTCTCAAGATAATTCTACATCCAGGCAAGTTTGGGAATTACTGCACTAATCTATTATTTCTGTAATCCTCATAGTAATTTTTTAAATTTCTTAAATTTATAGGTACCATTTCAATATCTGGTATTCTTAACATATTCCCTTGAAGAAAGGATCTATTTTAAAATTCAGAAGATAAAACGTTGGTGAATTTTGTATATACTTCTGCTCACTTAGTAAACATATTATTAACCTTATATAGTAAAGAATTCTTAGAAAACAACATTTTATTCTGGTTTAATGATTCAACTGCTCTGTAAGTACTCTTTATAATCTTGTATTTCCCCAATATAAATAATTTTTAAGTATTCTGTTTTATTATTTCCTATCACTTTAAAAAGATGTAGGTAGAGCCCTGTCCAAGTGGCTCAGCTGGTTGGAACACTGGCCCATGCACTGAAGGGTTGTCAGTTCAATTCCCAGTCAGGGCACAAGTCTGGATTGAGGGTTCCATCACCAGCTGGGGCACATACAAGAGGCAACCAACAGATGTTTCTCTCTCACTCTGACGTCTCCCTCTCTCCTTCTCTTCCTCCCTTCCTTTTTTTTTTCCCTTCCCCTGCCTCTCCCCAGCACCCCACCCCTGGTCTCCTGTGTCTGTCTGTCTGTCTCTCTTCCCCTCCCTCCCTCAAAACCAATGGAAACAGGTCCTCCGGCGAGAACTTTTTTTTTTAATGTAGTTACAGAGGTTATAGTGGTCTACAGGGTCCACAATCAGTCTCATAATTTTCATACCCTATAATCCAGCTCCAACACTTGCAAGCTTTAACCTTGGACAAGTTACTTAACTGCTCTGTGCTTCAGGTTTAACTGTAAAATTGAAGTAATATAGGTTTGTTGTGAGAATGGAAGCTAGTTCATATAAAGCCCTAATTTCAAATTGGCTTAGTCAGTTCTCCTTAGGTAAAGGTTTCTCACTCCCCCCTCTCCTTCAGAAAAAAATTTCTCTATTATCATTCACATCTAAAAACTAATACTTCAAAACACAGATTTGTATGAATCTGTAGTATGAATCACAGTAAGGAACGATAGTCAGAAAAGCTTATCTTAACTGGGAGGAAAAGAGAGAGAAAGAAGTCTTCCTTAGCACTTAATTTTTCTCATAAATGTTTCTAGAAAGCATGAGGATGTGAAAAACTGACCATGCCAATCCTAATGATTCAGGCATCGAAGAGAAATTTCATGGGTCATAAATACTATTATATCATCACTTAATATCTCAGAAGTAGAATGAATAATAATCTTGACCAGCACAGACAGCGGCAGAGAGGAAAAAAGACACAGTAACTATGCCGAAATTAGCAAAGAGTGGGTACCCTGACATAATAGTGAAGGTTTCCCCACATTCACAATTCAGCACACACTTCCAAGAAGGTTCACAGACCAGACAGAAGATATCTTTTATCAATAAACACTACCCAACCTCAGCTGGGCTTAAAAGTCCTAGAACTGTGCTACTAATGTAATAGCCAGTGTACAAATGTGACTATCAAGCACTTGCCACGTAACCAGTGTAAATTCAGATGTGCTCTGAGTACAGAATATACATTTCAAAGACTTCATTAAAAAAAAAAAAGCAAGCAAAACAACTCTTTAAAATCTTTTGCACATTTAATTATAGCCAGAAATGGCATTTTAAATATACTAGGTTAAATTATTAAAATGTCATTTTTTAAAGCTTTTAAAGTAGCTACTAAAAGATTTAAAATTATATGTGACTCACATTACATTTCTATTGGACAGTACTACCTTAGAACACAAAGAGGGGAAATAAGTCCTTAGAAAACATAATAATAATACATCTTAACTTTCCTATTAAGTTCAGATTTCCAGAAGTATTCAGAAACCCAATCAAGTAACATCAAAAAGCTTTATTAAATAGCTAATACCTGTTCAGAGGGGAGTTAAATCTTATTGTGCTTATATTTAAATAAAATGTTAGAGATAAAGGACAGTGGAGAAGCTACAGGTATGGTAAAAGATAAACATAGCTTTTTGGGTGAAATTTAAGAATAATCTTTCATGTATTACCTTAAAAACAAAAACAAAATCAATCTTGATCAACCTCTTTACTGAAGCTCTCAAAGTATTGTTAATTATGTGTCAAGACTCTGATGTAAGAAACAGCATCCAAGAGAACTTTCTGCAATGACAGAAATATTCTACATCTACACTATCCAATACAGGAGCACTTGAAATATGGCTTGGGCAGCTAAGAAACTGAATTTAATTTTAATTTTATTTTTTCAATTATGTAATTGAAATTTCAATAGCCACAGTGGCTAGTGGCTACTACACTGAACTGTATAGTTTTCAAATTTTTTAAAAGAAGAAAAAAAAGATTAAATTTCTTTATTCTGCCCTAATATTCTAGTCACAATTAATTCCAAACACATACTTAGGGATATACTCCTCTCCTTCCTTTGAAATTCTTCACTTGCTTCACCCCACAAGACCAAATATATCTTTGTGGAGCACGTTCTTTGTTAATACCTAACCCTTAATTCCAGGACCCAAAATAAAGGCTTAAAACACACAGAACCAGACAATGGATCCTATCACATTTGTTATACATTCAGCAAGAGTTTACTTATTCTATCCTGTGTGCACATGTGTGTGCATATCCTATATTGTCATTTAAAATTGAGGTTAAAGACAAGTATCTTACATAAGTAAACATCTCCAAGTAGATTTATCAACTAAGCAATATATTTTTTCCATAGAAATTAGCCAGTCAAGATGAAGGCATAGGTAAACACAGCTCGCCTCCTTGTACAACCACAGCAATCATTACAACTAGACTACAAAATAAATATCACCCAAAATGTCAGAAAATCGAGCTGTATGGAAGTACAACATCCAAGGAATTAAAGAAATCACATTCATCAGATGCATAGGACGTGCGGAGACATGTAGAGACGCGCAATAGGTGGTTCCACACATGTGTGGTGAATAAAAATTGGGAGGGATACCTCAGGAGCAAGACATCCCAGCCTCACACTAAACCACCCAGCCCAGGGTTCCAGTGCCAGGAATTTAAGTCCCCATAACTTCTAGCCATAAAAACCAGTGGGGGTTGGGGTGGGAGAAGAAACCAGGACCCTTAAGCCTCTCCTCTTAAAGGGCTCACAACGAACTTAGGACTTACCAGACTCACTCCCTCTGGGCTTCAGCACCAGGGTAGCAGCTGGAAGGTCACCAGTGGCATACGGGAAGAAAATGAAGCATCTGGCATCAGGGCGAGTACCGGGGGACAGCTTTCTCCTGGATAAAACTCCGAAGGCCAGGCACTGGTATCATCCCCTTTCTGAGCCCTCCCCCTACACAAAAGCCACAGAGCAGTGACACTGTATTGGAGACTCCATCAACCTGGTTCACACAGGTTGCCCTGGCACTTACCTAAGGCTCTGCCCCATCTAACTTACCAGTGCTCTTTTCTACAAGAGCCCACACTACTAAGACAGGTTGTCAAAGCAGCTCTACATGATACATAGAAACAAACACAGGGAGGCTGCCAAAATGCAGACAAAAAAAATATGGCCCAAATGAAAGAACAGAACTCCAAAAAAAAAAAAGAATTAAACAAACTGGAGATAAGAAATCTATCAGATGCAGAGTTCAAAACACTGCATATTAGGATGTTCAAGGAACTCATTGGGTACTTCAACAGCGTAAGAAAGACCCAGGCAGAAACAAAGGTTATGCTAGGTGAAATAAAGAAAAATTTACAGGAAAACAAAGTTGGAATAGATGAACCCAAGAACCAAATCAATGATTTGGAATATAAAGAAAAAAAACCATTCAATCAAAACAGCAAGAAGAAAAAGAGAACCCCCAAAAAGCGAGGATAGGCTAAGGGGCCTCTGGGACAACTTCAAATGTACCAACATTGGAATCATAAGGGTGCTGGAAGGAGAAAACAAAGAATAAGAAATTGGAAATCGATTTGAAAAAATAGAGAAAGACAAAGAAAACATTCCTAATTTTGTGAAGGAAATAGACACACGAGTCCAAGAAGCACAGAGAGTCACAAACAAGTTAGACCCAAAGAGGACCACACCAAGACACATCATAACTAAAATGCCAAAGGTTAAAGATAAAGAGAAAATCTTAAAAGCAGGAAGAGAAAAGCAGAGTTACCTTACAAAGGAGTTCCCATAAGGCTGTCAGCTGATTTCTCAAAAGAAACTTTGCAGGTTAGAACGGGTTAGCAAGAAGCATTCAGAGTGATGAAAAGCAAGGACCTACAACCTACATTACTCTATCCAGCAACGCTATCATTTAGAATGAAGGGCAATCACTTCTTGGCCTTCTGGCTAAAATCAAATGTGGAACTGAAGGGCAGATAAAGTGCTTCTCAGAAAAGGCAAAGCTAAAGGAATTCATCATAACCAAACCATTATCATAAGAAATGTTAAAGGAGCTTATTTAAGAAAAACAAGATCAAAACTATGAACATTAAAAAGGCAACAAATTCACAACTATGAACAATTGAATCTAAAAGACAAACTAAGCAAAGGAGCAGAATAGAAACAGAATCATTGATATGGAGATCACATGGATGATTATCAGTTGCAGGGCAGGGGGAGAATGAGGGAAAAGGTGCAGGGATTAAGAAGTACAAATTGGTAGGCACAGAATAGGCACACAAAGGGATAGGGATGTTAAGAACAGTATAGGAAACAGAGTAGACAAAGAACTTATAAGCATGACCCATGGACAGGAACTAAGTAAGGGGAGGGGGCAATTCCTGGAGAGAATTGGGGGTACCAGGCAGAAAGGGGCAAAAGGGGAAAATCTGGGACAACTGTAATAACATAATCAATAAAATATATTTTAAAAAATAGAAATAAAAAAAATTAATTATATGGCTACATCTTTAATTGAGGGAATGGGATAAAATTAAAGTATATATTAAAATCAAATATGTTCCTATTAACTTATTATATTCCTATACTATCTCACTGCCACTTAGCAGGCCTCCTTTGTCAATACATACTGTAAGATATTGGACTGTCTTAAAAAAATGTTCTAATATCTTTCTATCTTGTGTAACTTCCTAGCACAGCATTTATTCAACACTTACTAAATATACAAATTTAACTGTTAACTCAGCTAAATTGCTATAATAGATTTAATTCAATATGACAAATAAACTAAAAAACAATAAAGTTCTTTTCAAAATAATCTTATTCAAATGTGCTACAACATCAGAAGTTGTAATATCTTTTTCTAAGGGACTATCTAAAACCTGCAGTAGCCCTGGCTGGTGTGGCTCAGTGGACTGAGTGCCAGGCTGAGAACCAAAGGGTCACAGGTTGACTCCCAGCCAGGGCACATGCCTGGGTTGCAGGCCAGGTCCCCTGTGGGGGACGTGCAAGAGGAAACCACACACTGATGTTTCTCTCCCTCTCTTTCTCCCTTGCCCTCTCTCTAAAAATAAATAAGTAATATCTAAAAAAACAACAACAACCCTGCAGGAAGCCACTGGTACTTATTACAGTCTATTTACCTGTGGTTTCACTAGCAAACATAGTGACTACAGTGTAGGAAAACACCTAAACCATTCAAGAAAAACAAAAAACAAAAACAACTGGTCATTCTTTTAACAAAATGTCTGAAGATCAGTAATTCCTTTAAATTTCTTGTTAAGTTTGTTCCAGTGTTTAACTGTCCTAATATTGAGGGGTTCTTTACAAATAACCTAGCTATATCCCTAGATTTAATTGTTTCCACTCTGTCGGTCTCTGAAAACTATTATAGTTAACCAGACAATTAACTACACGGAAATCCAGATTATTATTAGAAGATGAAAATCAATATTTAAGGGGAAAAAAGAGAAAGAAGAAAATAATATTCCTGATCCTTTCTCCTTTGTTCAAACAATCCAGTTTCACAGTACAAATTTTCCTCAACAACTGTGTCAATTCTTTTTAAGAATGTTTATACAATTGATCAGTAAACAAAAATAGAAGATATGATGCTCCTTAATGGTTTAGCTCATAATAGCCTAAAAATGCATTAATTTACAATCCAACCTTGATCCACCACCTTCCCATTATCATTCCATTGAATTCAATGGAAAAGTAAGTAGTCCCAAATCATAATTAAAAGAACTTGAAAGACTCGGCTGCTTGATTTTTTTCTACTTGCTTTTCTAAAGGAAGGGGAGGTGCGAGAAAAGTTTCTTGGAAAAAAAGATTTCAGGCCCAGCATTTATCTTTCTAGATAAAGTCAGTTTTGTACAGTAATGCTTTAGGAATAATTCAAAAAAGCATATACTATTTACACAATTAGAAAACACAATTTCAATTTAACTCCCCCTTTAAATAGGTCAGCCCTTGGGAAAACACTTGTGCTCAATTACATGGTTAAATAAGCAGAATCTATTGGATCAATGGAACTCTCCAATATAAAAAGCTGTATTTTCTATTATTAACAGCCTATTAAGAGTTTCTTTCTTAAAAAAAGAAAAAATAAAAGACACCTTCAGTATCTTACATGGGTGAGTGAATACATTTACTTACCTCTACTTCTTTGTGAAGCCTATATAGATAGTAAAGGGTAAGGGGGAGAACAAAGAGAATGGTAGAAGTGACAGCAGGAGATAAGAGATGGCCCCTAAACCTGGGGAGCTAGCAAGCAAAGGCAAAAATGGTAACTGACTTAGTAGACAAGACTAAGGGGAGAAAGCCAAGACGTAAAGTAAATCATACCATAGAATTCCAGAAAGGTTCAGAAGTTGAAGACACTATAGTATCTCTGAAAGTGGACATATAGTAACTAAAAACAAAAGGAAAGTTCAAATAAATAAGCTAGACTCCTCAATCCACTTCTCCATCCTGTAGGCACCCTAAAGAGCCTGCAGACCTCCCCAGGCTCTTTACACTGTTCCAGACCAGCAGAAAACTTAGAGGTGCTCACTCTCTGCAACGGATGAAACAGGGGGACTCAAGCACCCAGAGATGCTGAATGCACCTGAGGCAGATTTATTTTAAAACAAATTAAGTGAAAATTTAAATATTACACAAGTAACCCCCAATATAAGTATACTGGTACAGTACCCTTTTCTTAATAGGCTCCCTAAACATTGACAACAAAGTCTATACACTCTAGTCAGGACACTGAAGGACTCCTCTGGGAAAGCCAATTAATTTAAAGTGGTGGGAATGAAGGGAGACAGAATGTCAGGCAACAGGCCCCCAATAAAAATGGCCAGGTCTCCAACCAATTATGCTACTAAAGCCTGCAACTTCATGGCTACTCAATACATTGTACTTCCGATCAGTATTTTACTGCCCAGAAGTCTTAAGAGTAGAAAAGGAGGTAATTCAAACATTCGGGATCTAAAAATATTACTTCTCATGTACCCCCTTCTCAGGAAACTACTGGTGGATGGCCACCACCAAAACTCTAAAACAAATAAAGGAAATATAAGATCTAGGAAATAAGTAATCCAACACAGACAAGACAAGGTAATTTCTAAGACGACTACTGTGAAACAGACCTACAGAACTAGTCCAAACGGGAACTGAAGAATGAAGGGCTCAAATACGGATGTTAACAGGAGAGAGAAAGGGAAAAAAGAAACCAGTAGATTACACAAACTCCTTACAGGTAAAGAGAGAAGACTTATACTCCTGGGTAGATGGGCTAAGGGTGAATTATCTATCAACAGGTAAATATATCAGGAGTCAGCAAACTTTATCTCTAAAGAGCCATAGAATAAATATTTTAGGCTAAATATTGTAGGCTTTGTGGGTCACCTGTCTTTGTCACAACTATACAACTTTTCTGCAGTGTGAAGGCAGGCATAAAATAAACCATAAATGAGTGAGCACGTCTGTGTTACAATATAATTATTAACAAAAGATGATAGGTTACATTTGCTCTGTGGAGTGGTAATTTATCAACCCCTAACATTGATAATTAAATGGGAAAAAAAAGATAATCATTAAAATTGGGGAAAATAAAAAGTTGTACAAGAAATGGAATGGAATCCTAATACACTATATGGCTCAGCTATAAATAATATATAACCTTAATAATATAAACAATAGGTATTGTTTTTACCAAATCTTATAGTAACTATATTGGCAAGACAAGGAAAGAAAGAAGGAAAAAGAGTGTATACAAGTATGCCAATGACCAAGTTACGGGTATAAGGGGTATTAGAAATAAAATGTCTAAACTATCAATAGAAAGTCAATAGATTAATCCTGAATAAATAAAATAACTGAGAACTCAAGAATAAGTATGCTATTTGCTCTTAAATTTTTTAAACAGATAAAGTAAAATAAAGTTAAAAGAATTAAAAGGGATTGCTTCTGAGAAACATCTAATAGTCGAGACTCAGGATTACAGCTTTTCTTTTTAAATCCTGTTAATCTGCTTGATTCTTAAAATTATACAAATGTATATAATGAGCACTGCTAATTGCCTACCTGGTATCTATTTCCTCTTCTAATTGCCACTTACCTAATACCAGTCTCCATTTTTTCTTACTAACCAAAAGTCTTATTTTGTTTAGAGGGGCAATGTCCCCACATAAAAAAATGTTTCTTTTAGTATAGCCAATGATATGTCAGCTAAATTTTTCAGAAAAAAATCTACTTTCTGATCCTAGGGTCAACTCCCTTCTTGCTCCTTCCTTTCCTTCCTCTTCCAGCCTGAAATCCACCATGAGCAAAGCCTAGAGGTACAACATCCACTGGGACCATGATAATGAAAGTCAAAGGCTAAAGAGGACAGATCAGAAAACTCCAGGGAACCTAAGTCTTTGATGACATTATTGAAAAGATGCACCACCAGTATTGAACTATCTACCTCCAGACTCCTTGCCATTGAGAAAAATCAATTCCTACATAAGCCAGCCAGTTCGGTTTTCTGTCATTTGCAACTGAATGCATTCCAAACTTGTATAGTCATTTTGTTGACCATAAAGGTTTATTTCTATTTTCAAAAAAGAAAACCATGAAAGAGCCTTGATTTGTCCAGGCTTATCTGCTCATCCATTCTACTAAAAGTAGAAACGGAAGAATGAAAAAACTCTACACACACATGAAAAAAGATGTGCACATATGACATAAAAGATGGCATCTCAATGATTACAATAACCACCAAATGTTTACTTCCTATCTTCACATCTTTCAGCAAAAACTAATAAATTCCCTTCATTTTTCTCTTCCTCCACATCCCATCTTATCACTGTTTCATCTCTCTTGAAGCCTCACTATTTCAACAACTACTTGAAACGGAATCTTCTAACAGATTGTGCCTTATATTAGGGAAATTACAGAGAATTATAATAACCTAAAGCTTTTAATTGCAGGGGAAAAGAAGGTATCTTAGTCTTTTGCCTCCATGTAAAACCTACTCTACAAATTAATGTCATAAACTTTCTTAATTCAAAGTTCAAGAAAATTAATACTACTACCAAGAGTAAACATGTCTTACAGAGAAAAACACAAACTTTCATTACTTTAAAGCAAAATGAGAGGTTTGGAAATGTAAAAGGTTAACTCAACCCAAAACATAACTACAGATCACCGTCTTTAACAAGTATTAATGTTACTTAACAGAATACCATGAATATATACTTCCACTGAACTAAAAAAAATAACAAATGCATAAGCTTCTGCTTTCATCAGACTTTTTTTTCTATCATTCCAGAATAAAACTTAGCCCAGTGTATTGACACACAGCCTATTCACACTGCAAGAAAATTCTTAAAATGTGTAAAAGAAAGGGTGAAGTGGTCAAAGAACATTGAATACTTATAGTACTTGGCCATATTAACCTTCTAAATATGTCTGTTAATATATTAGCTTGTGTTAGTTCACACTTTATGTAAAGCCATAAAAATTGACAAACCTAAAGAAATATCAAGGGAGAGTTTAAGTAAGATAGCTTACCTTTTATTTATAGGTTTTTCATCTTTCTCATAAGGCTTTACAAACCACTTGCCAATACGTACAAAGTTCCGGTTCATTAAACACCGTTCCAGGAGATTGTGAACTGCTTTGAAAAGCAGAGTACGGCATTCATAAGAAAGTCCATTCTCCCAAACCCCATCTTCCTCTTCTATAAGAGAAATGAAAAGAAACAAAAAGTAAAGCAGTGGTGCTATATCTACTCGGAGCCAAGTAAAAAGTTTTACAGTTTAATCTAAATACATAAGCCCTACTTCCCCTCAGTATACTGAGATATAATCACTTCCATATATCTCTAGACATTAAAATATCAGGTTTCAAAATTACCCCTTAAGGAATAAAAGGCCTAAGTGCCATTTAGTCTATTAAATTACCTGAAAATGATCTTGCCACCGTATGAAAACGTAATGCTACGTTGCAAATATAATGATTTGGTTTCTGTATCAATGAAAAGGACATGTGCATAACCTAGGAAATAGTAAACACACTCTACTAAGAGGCCAATTTCTAAGCTGGCTCACTTGTTAGTTACTTTGTTCTAATTCCTCCAGTCCGTCACCCAGTGTGCCAAAAAAAATAGCCAGTTAATAATTACACTCAAAACATTTTTTGCCCATCAGCATTCTAATACATGACCCAACTATAAAAATAACTGAAGAATAAAAAGGAAGCTTTTGGCTCAGAGCCTAACAAGCAGTGCATTATCAGCCGCCTTAGGTCTCATTTCAACCATATGACTCCTATGATTCAGTACAGGATCCTCTACTTGAGGTATAAATTAAAAAATTTTAAAACTTAAATTTTAAATGGCACTTCTGATATACAGTTATAGCTATCTTTACTAACTCTACAGCCTCAATTTTGCTAACAAATCTATTAACCACTCCAAATTAACTTACACATACTACTTCAGCATTTTAACTTTTATCATGTTTTATAAACTTACTTTAAATATAATTTACTACCCTTCTCTATAAACTACATACCTATTTATCATTATTATTATTATTGATTTTTAGAGAAGTTGCTTATGTGCCCCAACTGAAGATCAAACCCACAACCTTGGCATATGACACTCTAATCAACTGAGCTACCCAGCCAGGGCTGGCCTATATACCTTTATAAACATTTTATAAATATTGGTCACTTTCTTTCAATTCAACACTAATTAAACACTAGAAATGTATACACTATACACACAGGAAAAAAAAAAACCATGATACTTTTGAATAAAAGCAGAGACATGTATTAAAAATGGTATGTGGTTTATATTCAAAATTTGCACAAATGGGCAAAATAAACATTAAGTAAAGGGCATGAATGAACTTTAAACTGTGATAAAAATTTGTGCCACTATACAATTTAATGTTGAATTTATGTTGTTCTTTAAAATGTTTCCTAAATTATAGTCAAGTAACTCAAATCAACTAATTGTCTCATCTTAAAAGGTAATCTTTAAGAAAAATGAGATAAGCTTTAGAAAATGACAATACTTGAGTTAGAATAGTTTTTAAATCATTAACATTTGGCATTAATATTAAATAGAAGAAGTTCCTCATATTCTATTATATTATAGACATCTTTACAAACTTCTATTTAAAGCCTTAACAAGTTTCACTTTATTAAAGAAAACAGTGAGCTAGGAGAAAAGGGAAGTGGCACGTAGTGACATTGCTTTAATTATTTAAGGTCTGGATCACAAGCATATTTGTGAGTTGCTAAGAGAAAAAATAAAAGGACTTCCAGTAAAGATGGAGGCGTAGGTAGACACACTTTGCGCCTCCTCACACAACTGCAAAAAGAATTACAATTAAATCTCAAAACAAGTAACACCAAGAACTGTAAGAAAATCAAACCGTATGGAAGTCTGACAACCAAGGATTTAAAGCAGCCACAATCATCCAGACTGGTAGGAGCAGAAGAGTGGAGACTGGGCAGAGAGGCGAGGAGACTCAGTGTGGCACGGAGAGGTGTAGGCGGTGGAATAGGCACAGGCAGTCCCCACATTCACATGTGGTGCATAAAAATCAGGGGGAATCTCTTGGGAGCAAGTGATCCTAGCCCCAGGCCAGCCTGTGCAGCCCAAGGTTCCAGCACCAGGAAGATAAATCCACGTAACTTCTAGCTATAAAAACCAGTGGGGGTTAGGGCAGTGGAAGATTTCTTGCAGTGGAAAACTGCAAGATTTTCAGGAAACTTCACTTAAAGGCCCACATAGTCTAAAAATGCACACAAACCTACCCACTCGGGATTCAACACCAGGGCAACAGCTAGAAGGGCACCACTCACATACAGGGAGTGGGTGAAGTGCCTGAGAACGGGGCACGTACTGGGCAAACCCCCAAAGGTCAGGCAGCTGCACCATCCCCTCTATGAGCTCTCCCTACCACGCAGAGCCACAAAGTGTAAAGCAGGTTACCCTACCCTGGCCATTACCTAAAACTCTGCCCCGCACAAGTTACAGGTGCCTTTATAGGGAGCCAAAGCAGCTCTACCTAATACAAAGAAAAAGAGCAGAGAAGAGAGAAGAGAGAAGAAGAGAGAAGAGAAGAGAAAAAAACACAGGGAGGCTGCCAAATTGAGAAGACAAAGAAATATGACCCAAATGAAAGAACAGAACAAAACTGCAGAAAAAGAACTAAATGAAACAGAGGTAAGCAATCTATCAGAAGCAGAGTTCAAAACACTGGTGATCAAGATGCTCAAAGAGCTCATTGGGTACGGCAACAACATAAAGGAAGAAATGAAGGGTTACACTAAGTAAGATAAAGAAAACTCTACAGGGAACCAGCAGTGAAATGAAGGAAGGAAGCTGGGATTCAGATCAACGATTTGGAGCATAGGAATAAATATTCAACCAGAACAGAAAGAAGAAACAAGAATTAAAAAAAAAATCAGAACACTACAAGAAGACTCTGAGACATCTCCAAACGTAACAACACCCAAATCATAGGGGTGCCAGATGGAGAAAAGAAAGAATAAGAAATTGGAAATCTATTTGAAAAAACGGAGAAAGAAAACTTCCATATTTGGCAAAGAAAATAGACACACATGTCCAGGAAGCACAGAATCCAAACAAGTTGAACCCAAAGAGGACCATACCAAGACACATCATAATTAAAATGCCAAAGATTAAAGATAAAGACGGAATCTTAAAAGCAGCAAGAGAAAAGCAGTTACCTACAAAGGAGTTCTCATAAGGCTGTCAGCTGATTTCTCAAAAGTAACTTTGCAAGTTAGAAGGCACTGGCAAGAAATATTCAAAGTGATGAAACACAAGGACCTATAATCAAGATTATTCTATCTAGTAAAGCTATCATTTAGAATGGAAGGGCAGATAAAGAGCTTTCCAGACAAGGTAAAGCTAAAGGAATTCATCATCACCAAGTTATTATTATATGAAATGTTAAAGGGACTTATTTAAGAGAAAGAAGATCAAAACTATGAACATTAAAAAGGCAACAAATTTACAACTATGAACAATTGAATCTAAAAGACAAACTAAGCAAAGGAGCAGAACAGAAACAGAATCATTGATATAGAGATCACACAGAGGGTTATCAGCAGGGAGGGGGAAGAGGGAGAATGGAGGAAAAGTTGCAGGGATTAAAAAGCATAATTCATAAGGTACAAAATAGGAGGATGTTAAGAATAGTATAGAAAATGGAGAAGCCAAAGAACGTACATGCATGACCTATAAACATGAACTAAGTGGGGGAGGGGACTGCTAGTGGGAAGTGAGGTACCATGCAGAGAGGGGCAAGAGGGGAAAAACTGGGACATCTGTAATAACAACCAATAAAATATACTTGAAAAAATGAATCTTTCTTACTCAATCTGCTTTCAACTTAATCAGGTTCTATAATTGTAAAATTAAATAGCTACATTACGAGTTTTATCTCACCCTGGCTGGTGCAGCTCAGTTGGCTGGAGCATCATCCCATAACCGAAAGGTTGTGGGTTCGATCCCCAGTCTGGGCACACACCTAGGTTGTGGGTTGATCCCCGGTATCTATATGATCACTGGTCTGGGTGTGTATGGGAGCCAACCAATTGATGCTACTCTCCCACATGAATGTTTCTCCCTCTCCCTTCCTTTCTCTCTCTAAAAGCAATGAAAAAATGTCCTCAGGTGAGGATAAAAGAAAGCGTTTTATATCAAATTACATGACTTGTGACTAAAAATACACATGTTCTTAATTTCAAGAGGATCATGCTGGACATATCTCCCAACTCTTCACTTCTTTATAATCAATTTAGTATACTTTATTTATGTTGCTTTTTACCTCAAAAACCCTGAGCTTTTATGCAGAACAATGGTTGTAACATTTGTCCCACACAAGTAGCCTTTACCAAAATCTTTTTTCTAACTACTTCCAGGTTTTGAAGCATTAGAGATCCAAGACACACAGTTACCATTACGAATCAATATCATACAGTCACTATAAACTTCATCAGAAAATTACTCACTTAAAACCTTAGACTGAATTTGCCTCCTTCCCCAAAACAGTAAATAAAAAATCTTCGGCATAGTAAAGACTGTAATACAATAACTTATATAAATTTTCACATAAAACTCTGGATTTTTTTTAGTTTTATTCATTTAAAAATTCCATTTAAGTTTGTAGATAAATGATTTAAGAATAGTACAGTTTAATCATTTTACATTATATCCTCAAATGCCCACAATTCTCACTAACACTAAATGAGGGTTATGCATAAACAAAAACAGACCACCTGTCAGGGTTTTCTAAAGCCAACAAATCTCTGAAGTACATCTTCACCTATGTGGCAAGTAACTAGGCAACGAATACACTAAAGTAATAAAAGTTCACTTTTCATTGCTGAGGAAATAATGAGAATTAAGTCCTAATAACACTCAATAAAAAGTCTGAAAGGGATGGGGGTGTCACTGAGAAACAAGAAGCCTACTAAGCCAAGCTTCTAATATCCTAATGTTATAATACTAATAAAAGTACTTCTCTACATGCTGTTCAGAGATATGAAAAATGAAATGGTACAACCAAAACAGTGATAGGTAACTCTTACACTGATTAAAACAAGTCCTTGAATCTCAACGCCAGCAGTGTATTAGGAAAGGGAGGGAAAGAGGAACACATGACAAATCTTTACCTACCTCTTTGAATTTAATCAACCATAGCCTAGTGGAAAAAGTCTGCCTAATGCTTTTAAATAAATGTCTTCCTCCTCTATTATCTGTATCCCCAGAGAAAACAGTTTCAGATCTGCGTTTTTAGTACTTTTCCGTTACTATTACTACTAGAACTCTTAATCTCTACTAATTTTTACCAAGCATTTATTTGAACAATGAAGTCCAAATGCTAAATATGATTACCATAAAATTATTTTTTTCTGAGGGTACAGATTATAACGATACCAAAGTATGTGGTAGGTCATCAAAATAATGCTCTATGAGTGGGGCAAAAAACAAAATACAAAAAAGCTGATATACCTAGTACTTGTACTCATTTTTTCCTGAAAACTGAGATCTTTAAATATCTCCACAGTGATAAGCTGGACAGAAAAGGAGTCTTTTCCTAAACAATTCTGACAAATTATTAAAATGCAACATACACTAATAATTAATGAATGGGTCAAAATTATCATGGTAGAAAATACCACATATTTCCTTAAAGAATAAAGAAAAATGTTAACTGTCTAGTTCAGTGTTTGTCTTGAACATAACTGCCCATTCATAAGCCATTCATTCAACAAATATTACTGAGAGCCTTAAGCTGGCAGCACCATTGAGAAATGGCAAACGTGAAAAACTGATTTAAAAACAGCCTTATGTGTTAACGACCATTTGTGAAGACTTAAAAGACAGTTTCTTGTTCAAAATGGATAGTACACAGAAGAAATAGGGCGAACACAGTTGTCCCTAGATGATTAGCCAATATAAAAAGTTGGGTCACAAGTAAATTAAGGTACAGAAGACAGAAATGAATTAACTCTCCAGGATACCTGGAGATCAAGACAATTTTTTAGTTTGTAGATTTCTACACTTGGCTGCTGTTTATCTGTCAGTACTGTTAAAGTTGCCATTTAAGGTTAAACTCCACTATAATTAATATCCTTCAGTAAGAAGCATCCAAAATTAACTTCTAAGACTGACCAATGGCCCATTTAGTGTGGGCCCATCAGTACTATGATGAATTTCCAGCATAATAGAAGTATTGGGTTGGCCAAAAAGTTTGTTTAGTTTCTTCCGTAAGACTAATAGTGCTTGTCTTCAACTTCGTTTGGAACAATTTTGTTAGACTGTATTATGACAGCTGTCATATCAGTGTGCATTTAAAAAATTATCAAAATTGGTGAATTTTTGTGCAGCCATTTTCATATTGAAGATGGAAGAAAATATGCAACGTGTTCGGCATATTATGCTTTATCATTTCTATGAGGGTAAAAACACCACTGAAACACACAAAAGATGTGTGTACAGTGTATGGAGAAGGTGCTGTGACTGACTGAACTTGTCAAAAGTGGTTTGCAAAGTTTCTTGGTATGACTGACATTTTGGCCAAAGATTTCTTTGTTGTGAGGCTGTCTTATGCACTGGAAGACACTCAGCAGTACCCCTGGCCTCTACCCACAAGAAGCCAATAGTGGGAAACAGCCGACATACTTAAAATATCGCAATCAATAAAGTTATTGGTAAAAACGAAAAATGTGTCTTTTATTTTATGGAAAAAATGGACTTTTTAGCCAAATCGATTATTTGGACATATTGCTAAAATCCCATATGTAGACCACAGGATCTAGGAAAAACAACAAATATTTTTTGCTCTGAGTTTTGTTTTTCAACTCTCAAGGTATCACTTTTCTCAAAGAGTCTCATCACATTCTAGCTTACTGTGATTTTTTCTTTAAGATGCTAACATTGCAAGAAGGAGCAGTCCTAGTTTTTATTTCTGTTATTTCTTTTAAAGAAAAGACTCATAGTCAATGATGACAATAAAATTCCAAAAATGTTAAAGCACAGAATAAAAATACCCAGAAAACTTTTCTCCTGCAAGGACATACTTACGTTAATGAAACAATATTGCTTTGAAGAAAACTAAGGGTGCATCTGAAAGAACCATCAGTCCTGCCCACTACAGAGACTTTGACCAGAGCAACTAAGCTAAATTTTTCCCACCACCAATTTTCGCTTCTATCATATAGGCACTAAACAGGTGTGCTACAAAGTTTAAATTCAAAGAACAAATAAAATTCAGAAGGCTGTAATCAAAGATGGAGTTTGTTCCCTAATTCTTTTTCTATCAAAACATACGAATATTGATTCAATTATCCATTCTCTAGATAGAGGGAGCAGAGTAAAAAGTTTTGGGTGTTTTGCTTTGTTTTTTAATAAAAGCTGTTTAGCACTGGGATTCAAGGGATATGTTGAACAAATATCTTTTTGGAATGTTATAGTTTAAGCCAATACTACCTAGCACCAATCCTGACCCAAAAATCATCAGGTTTTGCAAACAGTATTGCAAAGTATTCAAGTTTTTAAACAGGTCTTACTAATCACTATAGATTACAACTACAAGATAAGTTAGGGTTTAAAGTATGCATCAAGTCAGATTTGGTTTGTTGTACTTGATTTTACCAATCAGCAATAAAACAGGTTTATATTCTATTTCTACACATCAACTAAATTTGAAATGAAGGTGATCCAAACATGTGCTGGATGATGTAACAGAGACAGGCAGAAATTTAAAATGCACTATCAAGATCATCAAAAACAAGGGAAGTCTGAGAAACTGTCTTAGTCTAGAACAGCCTAAGAAGGCATGACAAATGGAATGTGGTAACCTGGATGAGATCACAGGATAGAAAGAGGCTATTAGATAAAAACAAAAGTATGAACTTAGTTTATACTAATATATCAATATTGATTCATTAGTTGTGAAAATGTCCATTCTTTTTAAAAATTATTTATTTATTTATTTTCAGAGAGAAGGGAAGTGAGGAAGAGAGGGAGAAAAACATCAATGTGTGGGTGCCTCTTGTGCACCTTCAACTGGGGACCTGGCCCATAATCTAGACATGTGCACTGGACCGAGAATTGAACCGGTGACCCTTTGGTTTGCAGTCTGGCACTCAATCCACTGAGCCATGCCAGCCAGGGCAAAATGTACCATTCTAATGTAAGATGTTAACAAGAGAAACTGGGTAAGGAGGTTATACAGGAGCTGTCTATATTATCTTTGCAACTTTTATATAAATCTAAAACTGTTTTACAACAAGAAGTTTACTTTTAAAAATACACTATGGATGACACAAAGGTGTTAAGGGGATTAAGCAAAGGCAATTCTGTACTTTCACTATTGAACCTTTCAGTTAATAAGGAAAACTGGGAATTCTTATCTTTGCAAAAGGAAATGCCTTCTCTCCTTCCCCAACAAGAATATTATTATCACCATCATTACAAATATTTTAATAACAAGATGTGGTAGTTGCTGAACCAAACAGAAGGACACCACACTGAGGCGCAACCTCAAACTAAATTAACCAGCTTTTTAGTTACCACCTGGGTCCTTCCAGTTCCCCTTTCCTCAGTGCTACACCTCCACTTGAAACTCACGATTGCCTCCTGCAGCTGATGCCACCCCTACTGTCCAGATGCTCTTTTCTCAGGGGAGCTTAAAAGAAGGAAATAGAGTGCCACAGATGGGAAGAAATGAAAATGGGTTAGCTAGAGAGACAGAGGCACAGACTAATTACCCCAAAGGGAGGCAGACTGTGTCCCTGGGGCAAAGGGCGAAACAAACTCCATCTGAAAAGACCTTACTATTCTTTAAGATAAGCCTGATTTAAGTAACAGCATTCTAAAGTAAATGACAGGTTAAAAAAAAATCTAGAACATTATATAAACACACTGACTATACAACTATTAAAAACATTACAGGACAAGTTTTGGAATACCAAATAAATGATTATATACGACTCCTACTATATTTTAGTCTACTATTTCAATTGCTTTCACTCTGATAAATATTTATACATTATTTACCATTCAATGGCATTCAGCAAAATCTGACAACACCTATTCTTCCAAAATTACTTTAATTCACATTCAAAATCAGTATTTTAAAGTAGAGATATTACTATTTTTAAAATTACGCTAGATTTAATATTTAAAAATTAAACTAGAGAAATGTTTTAAATTGTAACCCAGTTTCAGAAGAAAACATTTAAACTCATAACATGAAACTTAGAAAAATATCAACATAGTTTTTTAATAAATATTAAATCAGCTGACATTTATTTAATATGCTTTTAACATTCAAAACATTAGTCCCAATATGATATAACTAAATACTACATATCTGTTAAAATTATCTTTGATTCCACAAAATGTATTTCATAGAATCTGAGAGGAAAAATGGTCTGTTCAGATGCCCTGCCAACTTCACTAATGACTGAAGCCACTGAGACAGCATTGTAGTTTACCAACAATCTGAGCTTATTTATAGATAGTTCAAATTGTTTATCGATATTAAAAGTCTTCAAACATTTTAGTAAGGTAGTAGTTTTTATACTACCTAAAGTAAAGAAAATAACTCAAGCATACCCAAGTCAATGAAAGAAAAAGAAAGTAAGCAGGCTTGGCTTTTGACATGACAATCAGAAAGCATCATCTTGCTGACATGTAAAGGAATTTTATATTGTGAGATATATGCATAATTATATATGGGCACGCGCGCACACACACACACATACCAACACATCATTTCACGTATTTAAGAATACACTACAAACTTAGAACTAAGGGCCAGACTCTCTAGCAGAGACCTTATTAGGAAAGCTAGAAAACATTTATCATAAAAGAGCTAGAAAATATTTATCACAAAAGAATTGCAACCACTCTCAAAAATAAGGATTAACAAGAAGGGATTGTTCACTAGAATGTGAAAAGCAACCATCAAAACAAATGTAACACATGTAACACACGCATTCATGCACAAAAGTTGGTCTTACTAAGTGCTTGAGATAGTCATCTGGATTACATTACATCCAAAATTAAAATAGGTCCTATAGATTAAATAGACAATAATAGAAACTTCGGCGTACTCAATTTCAAATAACACTTTTTTTTTAGAAATCTAACAATCCTAAATTTACCTGACAAGAATCATAAAACATCTCGCTGAAGTCTTTGGTACCTCGCAGCAAACAACTAATCATTTACATTCCTATCATCAAAGATTCAGTTTACACTGATTCTTGCAATCTAAAGTACATAAGTAATTCCTCAGAGAGCTACAGTTTATCTTTCTAAAGTATCATTTGGTCCTAAATCAAGAAAATAAGATGAAAGAAATCTTAATGATTTGCTCATAAAATTATTTGTGTACCTTTTTAGATTATGACCCTAACATCCTAAAAAGCTAAATAAATTGGCGCTCTTCTCATATTAATGATAGTCTTTGATGCCACAGTATTTAAAATAATCACTTTCCAAGAATAACCAAATTAACAAGTCTTCATGTTGATAAAATAACAACCACAAATAACAATAACAAATTAACTACATGTCTTGAAAAAGCACATGAGAAAGTTATATTTCTAGATACTCCTACAATTGTCTGCATATTCATACAGAAGAGAGCAGTGGCAGAATTGACTCAAAGTTGAGTTACACATGACTCCAAAAGTATTATGACTTTGTTAGGAACTTCATGCTCCCTGATATCATTTTTCTTAGGTAAATGTAACATGCCTTTCTTAGGCTCTGTCTATGAGAAATTCATGAAGAAGCTGAGTGGTGAAAGGTTGTTTAAAATTTAAAAAGCCTGCCACAATATGGATACTCTAAGTAAAAAGAAAAAAAGAATAATAATCACAGTAAGTAAAACATGAAGCTGAATTTTTATCTGGCTTCGTAACAGTGTAATACAAAAAAATTGTTAATACAAGTGATTCTCGGGGAAAGTATATGATATTGCTGTATTATTAGCAAAAAATGATTAAGTTGCTTTCACCTGTTAAGTCATGGTGAATAAGGTCAGCAAAATTGGGGTCTTCGCCCCACCAAAATATCCACAATTCTCTTCTTCCAGGTCTTTGATCTCGCCGCCAAACACCAAGTACATCTGCCTTAAGGCAGCGACTAAAACTGCTCAAAATGGGGTCTTCTTCTGTCACCGGAAACAGAATAGGGGCAGAAGTTGGGCCTTGCCATACATATCTTTTCCATTTAATTCCCGTCAAGTCAGCCTGAAGAAAAGAAAGCATGAATTTTTTTTATTATTGCACAAAGTCAAAGGTATTCACTACAAAGTCGCTATTTCATTAGGACATTACAATTTTCCAATATATGCTTAAGATATTGAAAGCAGATTAACCAAAAAAAATGCTTATTATTGAAAGCAGATTAACCAAAAAAATGCTTATTAATTCTGGTAACGCAACCACCAAAAATTTAAGGGGGAAAAAAACAGCTTAAAAATGAACACTGGCACATCACTGAATAGCAAGTGATTGAATAGCAAGTCAAGAAATGTGCATCAAGAGAAAATAAAAGAAATGTAATAGCATGAAATATAAACATGTATTTAATACTAAACATTAAGTAAACATTTCTTCTCTATACTAAGTTCTGTTCTAAATGGTCACATTTGTTCCTTTGGTGTCAAACTTGTAACAGAAAATTAATTTTTAAAGACTCTCATTCCATCTTTACATAAGTATGAACTGTAACAAAAAGTTCTTGTTAATTCTTCACATACCCCTTTTAGGAAGTCAAATAGTTACTCACAAAGAACTGTCAGATTTGTACTAGTCTATCTTCAAAGAACCTGAACCCAAAAGCACCAAAAATAGACTGAGCTGGAGATGACAGAAACGTAAAACCTGCCATACGTCTTATTACATCTGGAGAGATGCTGATTAAGACATTGTACGAAAAAAAAAATCAGGAGAGAAGGGCATTAAACCTCGTAATTTAGCATCTGGAAAAAAAAATCCGACAGAGGGAATTTAGTAATTCTTTAATGTAACTTAAAAGTGCAAAGTATAGGTGCCAAAAATGAAACTGCTGATACATGACTGGCAGTTTACACTTGCCAACTAGTTGTGCTCCGCCCACTCAATTCACTTACCTATCACATACACTCTTAGTATTTTTCAAAGCACAGTGAAAATGAAAAGGGAAAAACCACCGAAACTTTAAAGCACTAATGAAGCTAAAGTACTGTCCAACTGAGGACTAAGTATTTGCAACAGTTGCTACTTTACAAAGTCTTAAACAGGTGAGATGCTCCCAGACCTGGGCCAACCTACACAATTGTCACCCCTGCATCCAGCTTCCCCAGACTTTTCAATAAAACGTGGAACAGGCTGCTCAAAATTCTAAACACGCAAGCAAAACAGACAAATCCAGAAATATTTAGTGCAAAACCAGAGCACCTCCTCCATTTGTCCGTTCCATTCTCACACAAACATATCACACAAACATAATGTTCTAATAAAAGCAAGATGGCTAGAAATTGTCAAACGGCAAACTCTTTTCAAAGTTTAAAGAGAAACGTATGAAACGGCATCTACTGGTTTTTACTGAGATCTGAAGTCACCGAAGGCTGAAACTAACCTGTTAGTTTGACTTACACAGAAAAATTGCAAACGAAAAGAGACTTTTTAAGCGCCTAAGTTCCGGGGTCCTGTTTATTGAGGGAAACAAACTCCCAGAGTGAAACATAAAGACAGTGGGAGAATGGGCAATAATGTGAAGTGTGAAGACGGGATACACGGTCTATTAGGAGCAAAGCAACAGTTAAGCAAGACGCACGGAGGGAAATGTTAGTGTCCTGCCAGATAAGCAGTCCAAGTTGAAGACTGAAGGGGGGGGGGCGGTCAGAAACAAGACAAGAAAAAAAGGCAACTCTCCCAAAACAGAGCGCAGAACGGAGGGTGAACGAACGCGGCCCCCGGGTCCGGCGGGGCCTAGCCCGGGGATTCGGGCATCTGGATCCGACCCGGACCCCCTCCCCCACGGCCCAAGGGCGCACCTCGCGGCCCCCTCCCCCACCGCCCCGCTCGCCGCGGTCCCCGCCCGCGGCCCCGGCACTCACCAGGCAGAAGAGGTTACAGTGACAATCTTCCAGGCTGGCCCCGTTCGGCACGAAGGAGGAACTCATCGTCCCTCACAGCAGCCGCCGCCGGCGCCACAACCCACCATCCGCCATTACCGCCGCCTCCGACCAGAGAGAGAAACACAGACACCGGGGAGGGCGGGGGGGTGCTGGTTCGAGGGACAGTGGAAGAGGAGGCCGCCGGGCCGCCCGTCCTCCCCACCCACCCCCCCGCCGCCGCGAGCAGCCCCCGCCGCCCAGCCGGCACCCAGCCGCCCGGGGCCGCGGGCCGGAGGCGGCAGGACCGTGGGCGCTCGCCCCGCTGGCCGGACTGCGGCCGCCGCGGAGCCCGTGGACGTTCGTCCCTCTCTGGGGGACAGCGAGGATGTGTGTCCCTTCACAAGAAAAAATAATAAATTACACAATAAATAATTAAAATCGAGTCCGAGAGGGGAAGCGCCCAAGCCCCGGAGGGTTCTCCCGGGCGGGGAGGTGCCCGCAGAGGGGCGGGAAGGGCGAGACCCGGAGAGAAGCCCAGGCCCCCGGCCCGGCAGCGGCGATGTCCTTAAGCCTAGTCTCCTCAGTGGCGGAGGTGGTGGCGGTGTCTGCGGGCTCAGACCATTCTCTGACTGTGTCTTCGTGTAGTCCCTGGGCCAAGCGGGCCTAACGTCTGCTCTCCTGCGGCCTCACCGCCGGGACGCCGTAGTCTCCCCCATTTTGTGGGCCCAGCGGGCGGTGTTTTTCCCCCTTTAATCCGAATTCACGGGTTTTCCCTACGCTTTAATGGCGGCCACAGGGACCAGCTCGCCCTCTCTGCTCGCCCATTGGCCGCCTTGAGGTCACGTGGGCCCGGGCTCCGTGGGGAGGGGGAGAGAGAAGGGAGTGAGGGAGGACCGGGAAGCTTTCGGCGGAGGCGGTGAGCCCGGGGGACTGGGCAGCCAGCTGGTGTCTACTAAGATAGCGCCATCTGCTGGGTGCCCCTGCCAGTGTAAGATGACCCTTGGCACTGGCCCTGTTTCTCCTTGCTGGGGAATTGACAGTTCAAGAGGGTTCATTCACATCAGAAACCTGAGAATTGCGTGGAAAGCAATTTGAATTCTTTGGAAGAGACAGTGTTGCAAAAATTCCAAAGATTCTCATTTATTTCACGCGGTCGCTGGGATGCAGAGCAAACCCCTGGGTTGGGGAGTCAGATGATCTGAGCTAGGACTCAGCCACTTAAAAAGTTGTATTATTAAGAAAGAAACATAAAAGAAACAATATAGCCTTGTGTTTAAGAGCCTGGGAGTTAGAGCCACATTCAACTCACTTCACCTCTGTGTGTCTCAATGTCCTCACCTGTAAAATGGGGAAAACATAACCTCTACTTCACAGGATTATTGTGATAATTGAACTACTGCAAATAAAATCTGGTAGCCCAGTGCCTAGCACAGATAAGCATTGTTAATAGTGATCTATTATTGTTGTCATCGTTACCTAATGTGGTTATTAGGAGAAGTGTAAGTGAACCAGTGTACTGAAAGTGCCCACTAGAGTGTAATCTCCGTGGGAACTGGGACTTTCCTTTGTTTACTGCTCTATCTGTAGTGCCAACAGAAGGTTCCTAGCACAGAGTAGGTGCCTGATATTTGTAAATTTGCAAATGAATAAATGGCAAGAAGCAGGAACCAAATAAAATGTTAGTTCCCTTCTCCAGGAACACTGAGTTTTTGCCTGGATTATATTTCAATACAGGAGTTCCAAGATTTTTCCTGAGAGTTTTAGAAAGGAAAGAAGAAGAAAGGGGGAGGGGAACTGCGGTGGGGAAAAAGGAGGAAGGAAAGGGCAAAAGTGATTCAAAAGTTGGGAACATCAGTGAGCTAGGACTTACCATAATTTTAAATCATAATTGCCTCTGTAAAATAAACGGTGGACACTTCCATGTTACTTCTTCAGCCACAGAATGAAAAGCATTTCTCATCCATCCATTCATTCATCTCTGTGGTTAAGAGCCCAGATCTTGAACCAAAAAGCTTGTAGAAAAGTTCTGCTACTTACTAGTTGATCTTGAATCAAATTTGGCTGTAGATCAAATTAGTTTCTCTTACTCTCAGTTTTCTCATTGTAAAATGGGGATATTAAAAGTACTTTTCTCCTGAAGTGTCCAGTGAATGAAACAGTGTAGGTATAGGGCTTGCCACAGTCCTTACTAAATGTTAGCTATTAATATACTTTTAAAAATCATTATTAAGCACCTGTGTGCTGAACCAAGTGTGTTGCTAGTCTGTGCTGGGCCTTGATACAAATATGAATAAGATATCTGCCTGTCCCTGGAGATTCCTGAAGAGAGGCAATAAAGGAACCATTTCCCACAGAGTGAGATAAAATGCAGTGGAGTTAATTGCTTGAATAAGGTATGTATCAACCATGGCACAATGAGAGCTCCGGAGGAGGAGCGCCAACGTCGAAGAGGGCGTCTCAAAGCAGGTAGCATTCGAAATCAGATTTAAAGGATAAAATGAATTCTTATAAAGCCCTTTGAAGCAGTAAAATCTTATTAAACCCAATTCAGATCTAAAGGCCACATATCAAAGTCAATTATACAACCAGGACTAATTCAATCCAAGAACTCAAATCAACTAAGGTCCACATCCTTTCCGAAGGCCAGCACCCAGAGACAGCAATCCCGAGATCCAACAAGGTAAGAGCCTCTGCTCATCTCTTTCCCTGAGAAAATTCTCAGACCTTTGTTCTCACTGCTTTTGTCACTCTGAAATGTTCTCCCCCACCTCTTAGTTTATCCAAAACATAGCCATCCTCTTTAGGGGTCTCAATCTCCATTGCCCCCTCCACCCCAATTTGAGCACCTTCTCAGGACTCCAGGGGCAGGTAGAATCTACCTGAAACTTACCAGGTGCAAAGTAACAGTTGACTGGTCTTTCATTTGAATGTCAGTCTTCTCAAAAGAAGGGAGAGATAGGAGGCAAGAAGGGAGGAAGATCCAGAGGACAAGCCTAAGAGACAATCACCAAAAGGAGCAGGACAGAGGGAGAGAGAGAGAGAGAGAGAGGAGTGGAGATTGAGAGAATGAAGAACCGAAGTTGGGGAAAGGACACCAGCTGTGAGGGGAATGGAAACGTCATGGGCAGAACAGAGTGATGTCAGAGCAGAGAACATGTCAGTAACCACCTACATTGTCTTACAATGACATTTTGTATGATTTAAAGAGTAACGTAAATAAATAAAGACAGTATATGCACATTGTCAAAAGTTTGGAAGATACAGAAATGTGTAAAGATAAAAAATTCAAAAATGTACATTACCAAAAAAAAAATACCCATAACACCACCACCTTTTATTATTTTTATGTATTTCCTTCCGGACTTTTCCATATGTATCTGAATGGCTGAAGTGGTACTATATGTACATTTTACTGTACATGTGCACTGACCATCTAGTTTGTGTCAGGTCATGTATACAGACAAGGCACAGGGTACACAGGAAGCTCATAAACTTGCTGGATATAGCACTTGGATGGTTGGACCGACGGGGGTCAAACGCCACACCACACCTGCCAACACCCTCATTCTATTTACTCATTTGTACAATGTGTATGTAACAACAGCACCTAAATGTTAGAGTTATTGTGACAATTAAAAGAGATAACCCACGTTAAACAGAGTAGCTAATCAAGAATGTTAAAGTGAATCCTAGATGTTGCCTTGGGCCGATAATCACCCATTGTCCCCAACTCTTTGAAATATGGATCTGCTCAGTGATCTAAACCTGTTCTTTAACTTCTTACATTTTTAAGGACTCCATTCTGAATGGGGCAGTGGAGGCACCTACCTTCCAAGAAGGGTGACAGAGCTACATCATCTGAGACAGAGAAAGTCCAGGAAAGAGCACTGTCTGACCTTAGGACTAATGCTCCCCACCTGATTCTGAAAAACCCCAGAATCTAGAGCAGCACTTTGCAGTAAAATATGAGACCTAAATAAATCAATAAAAGAGTTTTGGTGGCCATGTTAAAAAAAGATTTAAAAATAGATGAAATTAATTTTAATTATATATTTATTCCAATATAACGGAAACAGTCATTTCACATGTAGACAATATAAAAAATATTGAGATTGTTTGCTTTTTTTAACTCAAACTTTAAAATCCATGTATATTTTCACTTACAGAACATTTCAAGTAACTAACAGCCACGTGTGGCTAGTGGCAACTGTGTTGGATAATACAAGTCCAGAGTCAAAGGCTGAAGGATAAGAACCAATTAAGCTCTGAAGTGAGTGGTCATGAGCCTGGGGACAACATTGATTTTCTTAAGGTCATGTTAATGGTTTGATGTTGTACTTAATTCAATAGAAAAAAACAGCTGAGAAGTTGCAAGTCATTTTATTTAGTGAATGCACAAACACCACTTTGTTGAATATAGAAATAAACAGACAAAGTAAATAAGCAAGTTGGGACAAATACGAAAACATTTCAGCTGTAAGCATCAAATATCCTGAATTGACTTGAAAGATGCCCTGACTTGCCATTTTTCTTAGTAGTGTGGCATCTACTCTCAACCTCACGTTTATTTCTCAATCAATATTTTATTATTTAATTTGAAGTCAATTTCCCCATAACTTCCTCATTTTGAAATTTGGTTTATAAACTTTAAGCAAATCAGATGTCCCTCTGCCCTTAATTTTATGGTCCTTGACGACTCTGTATCTGTTTTCCAAACATAATGAAGATATTAGGTTAAATAGTTGCTATGATTTAACACCTACTATGTAACCTTTAATATATGTGAGGCACTATGCTAAGTATTTTGCATTATCTTTGTTGCCACAAACTTCAGAAGTAAATATCGATACTGTATTACCCCAATTTCCAGATTGGGATGCTGAGGTTTAGAGAGCAACTTGCTCACGGCCAAAGAGGTTTGTAAAGCAAACAAGGGACCCTAATCTATCATGGGGGGCTCAAGAGAAACTTCCTGGAGGGAGAGCTGAAGGTGTATCTTGAAGAATGAGTTGGGTTGAGCTTGAGAAGATTCAGATGACAGGGTAAGGAGAGGGCAGAGGAAGGAGAAGGACTGAAAAGCTTGGTGATAGTAAGAAAAGATTTGGCTGAAGAAGTAACCCCAAGGACAAATCAGGAAGAGTTTGGATTTCGTCCAGAAGAGAATGAACAACCACCGAAAAACTTTAAACATGAGCGTGCCCGAGCTAAGATTTGTTTTTAGAAACAAGATGCCAGGAGACTTGTTGGGGGCATTGTGGTAATCCAGGCAGGAAGTGAAGAGGCCTGAACTAATTAAGCGAAGCTGATCTAAAAACCTCTTTCTGTTTTGAATTTATTCCATCAAACATCAGCAAGGAAGATAGGGATGTAGAAGAAATCACTTTTGCAAAATGCTGAGCATTGCTTTCTTACTGAGCAGAGGATTGTTTTTTTCCGAGTAGCCAAAGGTGACAGAGGAGGCAACTGCAGTTCTCTGAACCCCCTCCTCCTGCTGAAGAGTTCCCGGCAGGACTTTGGTCTCACAGGATAATTATCCCTGTGCACAAACCAGTTTGCAGTTTTATTGTTCTCTTCCTCCAAGGAAATAGTCAAAGGAGTTCAAAAGATGTGACCAGCCAAGAAAAATAGGAAGATTATTTTAGAATCTCTTGGTTCTACCATGAGTACATAAAGGATTTAATAGTAATATAGACAAAGGTAACAGAGTTTTATATCACTTGTCCCACTGGCTTTGACATTCATTCATTCACTTAATACCTACTGACATTTAATATGAACAAGACTCTGTGCTCAGTGCTACGGGGATGAGGCAATACGCGACAGTGAATCACAAACAGAGCTGACCCTCAAGAAGCTACTAGCTCTTCTACCAAGAAGACATGCATGGAATAACTATAAGTTACGTTGAAAATGCCTAAAATGTAGATCAAACACTGTGGAACTAAAAGAAGATGGGGTTATTCCCGTCTTCTGTAGTGGAGAAAAACTTCGCATTTAAAGTGTATGGTAATTGATGTATATATTTGGGCTTGCAGACATTGGGGGGAGAGCAACCTCAGGGCAGTGTTTCCCAAAGTAGAGTTTGGGGACAAGATTCTGAAGAACGGTACTGGGAATTCCACATGTAAAAAGGGTTCTTGGTTGTACTGGTAATTTGCCTATTTGTTCTTAGATTAATTTCCTTCTCTCCCCCTGCCCTATTCTGCATTGAAAGAGGTTGCTTTTTGCAAATGATATTTCTCAGGCTCTGTTAAGGTTTGGTTTGGCCAAAGGAGGCAAGAATAGCAGATGAGGGGCCACGGAGGTCTTTCCTTCTCCCTGTGCTTAAGGCAGTATCTCCAGTAGTGGCCACATCTTCCTTGTGGCTCCAACGGTAGCTGGGCAGCCCGTCTCTGCTGGGCAGTCCTGGCTCTTGGGCTGGTGTATTTGTTATCTATTGCTGCAGAATAAATTACCTTGAAACTTCACAGCTTAAAACAACACAAGTTTTATTATCTCACACTGTTCCTGAGGTTTCGTAATCTGAAAGTGACTTAGCCAGGTGTTTCTGGCTCAGGGTCTCCCATGAGGTTGCAGTCAAGGTGTTGACTGGAGCGGTAATCATCTCAAGGCCAGAGTACAGCTGAAGAATTCAAGTCCAAGTTCACTCACATAGTTGTTTGCAGAATACAGTTCCTAGCTGGCTATTGGTCTGAGGCTTAAGTATAAGTATTCTGCCAGGTGGCCTTCTCCTTAGAAGTGCATTCAACATTGTGACTTGCTTCTCCAACAGAGTTATCCAAGATAGATGGAGATGGGGATGGGGATGGGGATGGGGATGGGGATGGGGATGGGGATGGGGATGGGGATGAAGATGGGGATGGGGATGAAGATGGAGATGAGAATGGAAGCTGCACTCCTTTAAATAGCCTAATCTCACAAGTAACACACTGTCACTTCTGCCACATGCCGTTGGTCATACAGACCAACTGTGATACAGAATGAGAGGGGCCTCTCCTGGTGTTCACTAGACAAGGGTGTGAATACCAGGAGACAAGGACAATTGAGGCTCTCTTGGAGGCCAGCTACCACAGTCCATCCTTTGGTCCCCAATAATGCATGTCCCTCCCATATGCAAAATATACTCACTTCTTCCCAAAGTCACCAAAAGTCTCATCTTATTACAGCTTCTGCTTAAAGTCCCACATCTCATCATCTAAATCAGGTCCAGTTGCAGTTGAGGCTCCTTGGGTGTAGTTCCTTAAGTATAGCTCTTTGACTACAGTTTCCCTCAGTGAAACTCTAACTTTTCTGCCCCTCCGTGCACCCAACATACAATGGGGACACAGTAGCAGAGTAACCGCTGTAGATACCCTTGTTCAAAAAGAGGGGAAATGGCCGGCACAAAGGAGTCACAGTAATTCTGAAGTCATCTGAGCAAACACTGAAAGTCCCTTCATTACGTTGCAAGGTCTGGGAATAATTCTCCCTGGTTCTCAGCTCCATGTTCTTGGGTCTTGGTTCTGATTTCATGAACACCGGGGAGGTGTTCTCTTTTTCATGAAAGATAGCCCATGTTTACAGCCCAGTAGTTTTTTTTCTACTTCTTGCCAGTGGGTGTTTGCGGGTCCAAAGGCCTCTTTGCATTTTGCAATATCTCTGTTTCTTTTGGTCCAAGGTGGCAATGTTTCTAAATGGATACTTCTTTGAAAAATGTTATGAGTCTTCTGTGAATCTTATTGGGGTCCATTCCATTAGATGAAAGCCACACCTACATGTCTTTCAGACAAGCTCTGCTCTACCTTTGGCTTCTGACGAGATGGGTGAGGGACAGTGTCTGGATGCTGTGTCATTTTATTGGCAGACTGTGTGAGACAAACCTTTAACTTCCTTGGAGGCCTTTGTCTGAACGAACACTGCTGTGATGCACAGCCTTACGTCTTCCTGAGGCAATAACAAAAGAGTTTGTAGTCACACCTTGGCTTCGTCTTTGGACCATGTTTTACTGGCAGTGCCCTGGATTTGATCTTCGCTCAGAAGCTGTGTCTTTGTTTTAGCATTGTATGCCACTTGGAGAGGCTGAGAATTTCCAAACCCAGGCAATTGTCTTTTGTTTCACAGTTCTGCCTTCAGTTGACCCCTCTCCTCTCATGTTTTATTATAAGCAGGATCACACAGTTCTTTAGACACATTTTCTCCCTTTCAGTTACTGCAGGCAACAGTGTTGCTGAACTTTCTGCTACTGTATAATAAGGATCCCCTTTCCTCCAGTTTTCAATAATATTACCTCATTTTCTTGCAAACCTTCACCTGCAGCCACATGAAAGGTCAAGATGCTTCTATTAACAGATTTTTCCGTGTACTTTAGACTTTTACTAACGCTCTCCCCAAAGCCCACTACCCATTTTAGGATTTTTGTTAGAGCAGAATCCCACTTCAAGGTACCAACATCTATATTAGTTATCTATTTCTGTGGAGCACATTATTGTGAAGCTTAATGGTTTAAAATAACAAATATTTATTATCTCTCACAGTTTCCTAGATCAGGAATCCAAGACCTGGCTTACCGGGGTGATTCTGGTTCAAGGTTTCTCGTGAGAAACCTTGAGTTGCAGTCAAGGTGTCAGCCAGGGCTGCAGTTATCTCAAGGCTTAACTGGGGCTGGAGAATCTGCCCCCCAAAATCTGTTACTACATGTGGACAGTGCTGCCTCCTTTAATCATAGAACCCTAGGGCTCGTATCTCTGTCCTATTGCTCCAGTCTGGGCTGTCCCACCATCCTCCTATTTACTCTTTCAATTCCTCCAAAATTGTCAAACCAGTTTCTCATATTAGAGTCCCTGTATTGATCTCCCTAGCATAGGTGTTGTTTTCTCTTCTGGATCCTGACTCGTGTAAGTCTTGTGTTGAAAAAACAATTGAGTTGAACAGATTTCTTTACTGTAGGACTTCTCAGAGCTTTTAGTACACTCCTATGCATTGTAAATCTCCCTGAGGAATCTACAGCATGCAGTATTCCCAAAACTTTTTTTTTAATCACAGACCTGTTTTTTTTTCATTGAACCCTTTACCATTATATAATGACCTTCTTTGTCTCTTATTACAGTATTTTTTTTTTACCTAAAGTCCATTTTGTCTGATGTAAATGTGGCGACCCTGCTTTCTTTTCTTTGTTTTCCATTGGCATGGAATATATATTTCCATCTCTTCAATTTGAGCTTGTGTGTGTCCTTGAAGGTGGTGTAAATGTCTGGAGGCAGAGTATAGTTGGGTATTATTATTTTTTAAATCCATTCAGCCACTTTATGCCTTTTGAGTGGAGAATGTAATTCATTTACATTTAAAGTAATGTTTTGTTTTCACATTCCCCTAATAGCAAGGACGCACAAACCGTCCATTAGAAACTATGAGTGCGTGGAGGAAAGCAGTAGAACATGAGGTAAAAAGAGGGTAGAGGCTGAGTCATGTAGGCCCTCCCCCGTATTATAGGGCAAAGTGTTTGAACTTGATCCTGTAGGCACTGGGGAGTCATTGAAGGTTGCCTCCTGCTGGAATGAAAAGTCAGAATTTTTTAGCTAAACTGTTTCATCAGCGTAATACTCATTTCAACTAATAAAAGGACTTATATTCTTCTCACAAGAACAACCTCAACCTTCAATATAGTCCTTCTGTATGAGACTATCCCAAAAGCAAACTACTGCCATTTCCCTCAGTGGTTTGCCAGACAGAAGTAGTGTGGTGCACCAGCTTTGGAATTAAAGATTTGTATCCTGAATTTGCTAGCTGCGTGACCTTGGGCAAGGTACTTAACTTCTCCAAGCCTCTATTTACTCATCTGTAAAACGGGGGTAATAACACCAAACTGCCACGAGAATTAGATGCTATGATGTAGTTACAGTGCTTCGCACAATGAGTGTTGGAGCAAGGGCTCTGTAAATGATAGTAATGGTTAGTAATTTGAGCAAGCAATGTACCCGTGAGTTCACCTTCCATTCTTCAGTTCTTTTCTGCTCCTAGTTCTACGGAGTGTCCGTGATTAGTGATCTTCAAATGCTGAAGTGAAGGAACTACAAAATAATAATGATTAAAGACCTCAATTTTTAAAAAGATTTTATTTGTTTTATTTCTTAGACAGAGGGAAGGGAGGAAGAAAGAGAGAGAGAAACAACAATGTGTGGTTGCCTCTCGTGCACCCCCTACTGAGGACCTGGCCCGAAACCCAGGCATGTGCCCTGACTGGGAATCGAACCAGCACACAGTTCGCAAGTCAGTGCTCAATCTACTGACACACCAGCCAGGGCTGAAGACCAATTTATGGGTGTGTTGCCCTTTACTTTTATGTTTTCTCCAGATGCAAAACAGTTCAATTAATACCCAATTCAAATGTGAACTAAAAATCTTTTTTTAATCTGCTTTTCCCCCATAATAATTAATGACTTTCAAAAAATATAAGAAAATTCAACACCACAAAATGATAGATTATCAAACTGAACTTAGTTTTCCCGACTTTGGAAAATGAAATGCCATGACTCTTGAGACATTTTGAAAAGTACTGAATGAACTTTGGAGGTATTCGCCTTCGTAACACTCTTTCCCTATGTTCCAGATGGAAGGAGAGGGCGAATACTTTCAAAAGCCTTTTTGTATATTCAAATGCAGAGTAGCCATGATCAAAGAGATGAATTACAAAGAATAATCAGAATGTACAAATTTTGAATCAGTAATAAGAGGATTTGACAGTTTTTGATGCAAAACTATTTCATACTTCGTATATTTTTATACCTTAAGAATAGCACTTCAAAAACATACAGAATGGCTGGTCCACTTTTAGAAAAGAAAATATGAGCAAACAGATTAAGAATATATGACTTTTTAAACATAACTTACAAAGCAGCTGCAGTTAACACAAAGTATTAGTGTTGGCTCGTTTTCTTTCTTTGTGCAACTCAAAATGATGATTCTTAAAAGACCGTAGCCTATATGATAGAATGCCATGTAGCTACGAAAAATGACAAGAACCTGGCTTTTGTCCATGGAAATGTGCATAAACAGAAACGTAAGCAGAAGAGACACAAAATGGCATGTGTCCTCAGGTCAAACGATGTAAAAGCAGATGCGTGCATGTAACCTGACACAGTGGAGAGAACACGGGGAATCAGAGGAGCTGAGTGCTGGTTGTGGCAGAGCCTTCGCTGGGCTGGTGTCGAACATCTGCCTGCTCTCAGTTTCCTCAGCTGCGAGGTGGAGTTGACTGAGGCTGATTCCAAGGAAACCCTTCATGCTAAAGTTTACTGATTCCATCGTTCAAAGATCTGGAGTGACATACATAGTTTCCTGTTTATCGCCTTCTTTCCCATATAGCTGTTTAGGTTAATAATAATGTTAAAAAGACACTGCACGTCTTCAGGAAGACATAGGAGAGAAACTGTATCTATGAATAAAGTTTAGTGATAGATAAGCATACTATTTTCTTTAAACTTTGCTTCAGAAAGAAAAAGGCAATCAGAAGTCACTAAAGAAAAGCACTTGTAAGTATGACACTTGGACATGAACTAAAGGGGGGGAATGTGGGTGGGGGGTGGTGTGCAGGGTAGAGGGGAGCGAAGGGGGGGAAATGGGACAACTGTAATAGCATAATCAATAAAATATATTTTTTAAAAAGTCACTAAAGATTTTGGAGTAGAAAAGGGACATGATAAAAGAAGCATTTTAAATCAGGCAGTGGTATGCATTATTGCTGAAAACAAGAGAGAATGAACTCAGAATGACCCATTAGAGGGTGATTAACAGTAAAGTAGGCAGCAGTAGTGAGGGCTTGAACTTGGGAGGGGACAGTTACTTCCTCATTTATTTATTTGTTATTTATGGGCCCTCACTGTGTTAAGTGCAAGGAGAAAAGGATGCTGTGAATACATACAACCATTCTCTACCCCTTTTCCCAGTTTAATTTTCTTCATAAAACTTACCATTGCCTGAAATTTGTTTATCTTTACTTATTTATCATTGTATTCTGCCTCACCCTCCAGAATATAAGTTCCAGGAGGGCAGAAAGTACTGTGTACAGAACCACTCAATCAGTACTTGCTGAATGAAAGAATAAATGAAAATCATATTGAATCTTATGGACAGAGTCAAACATCTTTTCTGATACATTTTTATAGCTTTGTATCTTCAGGCTAATTTAATGCCCAAAGCCTTTATAGACCCTCCTGCTGTGCTCACGAGAAAATTAACTTAAGAAATTATTCCTATGACTGTCATCCTCTCAGCCCACTACTGAGGTATTTCCCCATACATTTTGCTCCCCTTCTGTTCAGAAATCCTTCTGTCTCTGATACAAATCAAGCTAGAACAGAGAGATGATTATCTGGGCTTTACTCTTAGCTCTCCTCTCTGCATTACCTGTATCTAGATATTTGTTTGTTAATCTAATACAATGATTCAATACTTACTAGCTTCAGTTCACAAACTGGGTTTGAAGGTAAAAGATGCTAAGCACCGTCTCTGTCAGGCCTGTTGGGAGACGGGCGGAGGTGAGGGCCAGAGCCATGGCAGAGAGCTCACAAGGGCAACAGTTGGCTTTAGAACTGCTGGACTCAGCCACAGGGCCCTAATACCCCTCTGCCGGAACAGTGCATGAATCTGTTTTCTTCTTTTTAAAAACATTTTATTTATTTACTTTTAGAGTGAGGGGAAAGGAGGGAGAAAGTGAAGTAGAGAAACATAGATTGGTCACCTCTTGTACGTGCCCCAATCAGAACCGAACCCACAACCCAGGCTTGTGCTCTGACTGGGAATGGAACCAGCAACCTTTTGCTTTGCAGGACAAAGTCCAACCAACCGAATCACACCAGTCAGAGCTCGAATCTGTTTTCTTTAAAAATAATAGCATTTCAGAGTCACTTGTACAAAACCTGGTTAGAACCACTGGCAAGAAAAATAATAGCATTTCACATTTGTCAAGCACTTAAAAGTTTACAAAATGCTTTTGACCCCCCATGATCTTACTTAAATCTTACTTAATCTCTTTATTCTCAGATAAATGACTTTTTTTTTTCCCTAGGAGAACTAAGGGGAAAACTAGAGTAACAGATGTGGGAAAAGAAAGTTTATAGACAGTGAATTATAAACTGACTAACTGCTAACACCATAATCACAATAAGACCAAAGCTGTTTTGACTGGCTCGGTTTGTCCACTCTGGATAGAGCTGATTATTACTTTCCAAGGGCCTCCCCCCACCCGCCTCTTTGTCTTCTGCTCTCCGGATCGTCCATAATCGGTTGTGTTGGAGGGTCCCCCTACTCCAAAGGGAATGCAGGTCCCACTTGTCTCTCAGGATAGTTGGTACCGACTCTGTCTTCCTTGCAGGCTGAAAGCTGGCAGCTCCTCCTCACAGTCCCCTGTCCAGGTCATCTCTCTGTTGGCTTGGTCTTATTGCCTATTAGGGCTTTTTTGCTGACTGAGAACTAAGTGACTTTTCCTTTTGTTCTGATACAACTCCTCCAAATTCTTACTCCTATTCACCTGACCTCAGACTATTTCTGTTTTTTCTTCTTGTTGTTAGTGTTTATTTGTTTGTTTTGATACTTCCTGCAATCGCACTTGTTGATTCTCTTTTCAACTTGTGAATGTGGGCAGCTAATAATCTGTTCTGTCCCCATTATCTCAGGTTTTCTACCCACTTCCTCAGATATTAATCACTCAGGTGCCCAAAGTCATCTCATTCCATTTTCTTACCAAGGCCAGCCCAATACCTTAGGGCCTCTGGTAATAATAAAAGAATAATGATTGTCGTTATTGAGTATTTACTACCATATAAATACTCAAGTTACTAACATGTAGTACTAAATTTATTTACTAACTAATTAAATACTGAATTTACTAACATGTAATACCAGGCAATTTTTGTAAGTGATTTTATTTAATCGTTCACACAAGCCAGTGAGGTCAAATTTGAACAGGTGGATCAACAGAGGCTTTATTTGCATGATTATGAATTAAGCCACATACAAAAGATTGTTACTGGGTATGTTGGGGTATATGACTAGGCCTATACTCTAAGATCCCCAGGCTCTCAGGAAACACTTTATAGAGACTGTACTATATGTAGAAAACACTTACCCTGAGTGGGGAGAGAGGTAAATCCTGGCGTGCACTTACTAAATCTAGAGATCACAAATAAAACTCATAGTAACATTTCTTATGGAAGTCAGTTACATTGTTAGCCTCCAGTCAACCATTCCTGGCATTTTATACCCTTGTGTAGTCCCTCCCCTTGAATCATGGCTGGGCCTATGACTTGTTTTAAGGAACAGAATATGACAGAAGCAACACTGTGTCTGTTCTAGGCCTAAGCCTTAAGAATGTTTGGCAGCTTCCACTCTGATGCTTTTAGGAGGCCCAATCCACCATGTGTAACTCCAGATGGAGAAGGAAAAGCCCTAGGACTACACAGTGAGAAAGCGGGATCTTGCCTGGCCAGCATCCCAGCTGAGTCTGGCCTTCCAGACATCCCCAGCAAGGTGTCATACATGGGAGTGAAGCCATCCTGGTAATTCCAGCCTCAGCTGCCATCTGACTACAGCCGTGTGAAAAACCCAAATGAGACCAGCAAAACTGGCCAGCAGAGCACCAACTAGTCAACCCATACACTCATGAGAAATTTTTTTAAAACCCAAAACATTGTTTTAAGCCACTCAATTTTGGAGTGGTTTAGTAAGTAGTAACAGAGAACCAAAACACTACTAATGTGAATAAGGTAAAAGGTTATGGTTGGTTTAGAGTACCACTAGGTAATATTAGTTCAAGAGGATTAAGAAGATAAGAATCCTACCTTAAACCACAGCCATATCCCTGCTTCAAGGTCTAGAGGGAGAAATATACACAGGAGACAGTGGCAAAGAAAAACAAATAACACTTGAACTTTGCCTAGGCTTGCACTCTCTGATAAGAGGGTCTGAAGTCACATGCCCAGAGCTGGAGGTTTACAGGGCCTTTTCCAGGGGTAAAATTTAAAATATTTCATGACCATGACTCTGCCCAATCGTAATGGACACTTACTGAACCCGCTGCACCTTCACACTGTAAGTACAACTTGGCTGTGCCCTCTCTCGAAGCCTGAGAACCCACCTGGGTGGGAGTGTCACTCGGTCCTATAGGGACGAAGAGAGAAGAACCCAGCAGGACCCATGCCCATGTGCACAATTCCAGGCACATTGTGCGTGCTCCCAACTGCTAGGAAAATGGCCTGATCAATGTCTGGGAATCTAACCAACCAGGTCAGCTACTTTTCTCATGGATGGAAGGAAAAACACAAAGGGTGATAAGGAAGAAACTGAATGTGTCCCCTTCCTTAGACCCTTTACATATATGATCTCATTTAATCCCCACAGAAACTCTGAAACATAGAAATTTTTCTTCCATATTGCCCATGAGAAAATGAAGTGTTAGGTTGAGAACCCTGTCTGAGGTCACACAGTTAGCAACTATCAGGAGTTACGGGGTATGTTGGGAGAGGTCAACAAGGAGAGCTGATTTTTGAGTGTGGCACACTGCGAAGTCACTCAGACTGTCATCTCAGTTGTTTTTTGTTCAAGCAAAAACAAAGTCAAATGAAAGTACTATACCGTTAGAGGCACCCAAGGAAACAGAGCCCAAAGTCACCCTTTTTTGTGGCTTGATTATGGAACAGGTGGGAGGAAGGCATCTCTCTCCAGTTCAGCAGAGAAGAGGCTGCACGCCAGCTGTGGTTGGTGAGATGAGTCAGAAACTAGCCAGCCAGAAATGTATGTGCGACCTCCCTGCCCCCAAACATCCTTGAGGTGTTCAGAAAGGACCTGCAGTTCCAATGATCTCGTGGAGGCTGCTGCTGTCCGTCCTGTCCTGCAGGCCAGAGAGACCTGGAGAGATGTGTGTTACACAAACATTACATCTCTGACGGAAAACTCCCTGTTTGTTCCACCCCCACGATTCTCCATTCAAGTTCCCAGAAGTTTGCAATTATCCACGAACCATGTTTCCAGACCAGACTTACTCAGCTTTGTTTTTCAGTAGGATGTGATTAATTTTGTTTTGTTTTGTTTTGTTTTTCATTTCTCTAAACTTGGGTGACCGTTTTCATTCCACCCCAGGCTGGTGTACAAAGGCCAGTCATAACTCACATACCTGTTCCCATTCACTCTCCACCTGCCGCTTCCTTCTCTCTGCATCCTGGATTCAAATACGAATATCCTCATATGCCACTTTGATATCTGCAACTCCTTCTTTCTTCTTGTCAGCTACACTTCTGTCTCCACTGGCCTCCACTTTCTCCTTCGGGATGTGTCAATTTTGACCTCTCACCCAGTTTTCAGTTGTACTAACTCCTCTGGTTTGGTATCTTGACTTAGCTGAGAATCTTCATACTAAGCACCAGTCCTGCAGGATCCTACCAGCCAACTGCACCTGGGGTGCATGTATTGCTCAGACCCGGTTCCTTGGGAAAGAAAACTACCTGACAGAAACAGTGGCACAGGAGGAAACAGTTGCTTTTTACCTTCACTCACTTGCTGGCACTGCCAGCCAAATTTCTACCTGCCTGCCTCTGTACCCCTTTCCTTCTGGTTCCAAGAGATTTAAGAAAGATAAAAAAAAAAAAATACTTGGTTACAACTTCAGAAAACTGTTTGGCAGTATCTACTAAAGCTGAACATATGCATATACTTTTACTGAACAATTCAACGCTTAGATACATACCCAACAGAAATGCATACATATGTTCACCAAAAGACATGTACCAGAATGTTCATAGCAGGAACATTCATAATAGCTAAAAACTGGAAGCAATCCAAATGTCCAACAGCAGTAGAACAGATAAAGGTTAGTATATTCTTACAATATACTGTGCAACAAGGAAAAACACACTACTGCTATGCACAACAACACAGATAAATCTTACAAACATAATGTTGATCCCCCGAAAGTCCCACACAAAAGAATACATAATATATATTTCACTTATATGAAATTCTAAAATAGGAAAAGCTAATCAATGTTGTTAAAAGTCAGAATAGTGGTTACCATATGGGGAGTGGTAACCAGGTGGGGACATGAGAGGCCTGGGTACCGATAATGTTTTATTAATCTGGATATGGATTAAACTAGTGAATTCACTTTGCAAAAATGCATCCAGCTGTATGCTTGTGATTCATGTACTTTCCTTCAGTATATGTGAATAAAGTGGGTGATAGAAAGAAAAATCTCCTTGCTCTCTCCTAACATGTGGTTATAAAGGACATTCAAGGTTAGTGGCTGGTTAAGTAGCTTTTCTTGTGTTCTTGTCTTTTTGGAAAACCTAGCAATTCCTATTAGACTATATAAGCTATAGATTCCTCTGCTATAATGGAGACATCTTCTCCCAGCCCCATCATGGTACTTGGCAGGACATGGTCAGTGGTATGGCACACAGCCCACACAACACAGGTCTCCATCTCTTGGTTTCCTGGTGGAATGGCCCACTGTGGGCCCAGCTCGGAGACAGATTTGGGGGTGTTCTGGGACGAGTTAACCAGAACGGCAGGATGAGACCGCTTGCAGGCTGCAGAGCAGGGGCCACAGCAAATCTGAACACTATTAAGGGTTAAAGCTGGAATAGAGGACCGAGGAGATTATCTTAATGAATTACGCAGCCAAGGAGAGTAGGCAGAGCAGCAGAGGCTAGGTGCAGGACAACGGGGCGCAGATGGAGACCACTGGGACAGAGCCAGTGGCTTTGGAGGAAAATGGGGCATGGCAAGGAGCAGCCACAGGCTTCCTGTGAAACCCGTATGGCCCGATGAATTGGGAAAGAACTACAGAAGGGCTGAGCTGTTTTAGAAAAAAAATTCTATACTCTTTCCACTACTCTACCCAGCCTCCTTCAGGGGCTCTCTGTTTTGGTGACATCTCCCACTCAACCTACTTTCAGATTCTTCTCTGAAGTCTAGAATTTTGACTTCTATGTTTCGGGCAACTCCCATTGTCTTAGGTGAGAAATTCCGCACTTTAGCCAACGACCTCCTGCCCCAACATCTGACTCTCCCACTCCCCCATGGGTCTACCATACCCCTCTCTTTCTGTACCATCACCTGCTAGGGTGGGGATCCTGGATAGAAAGGACAAGAGCAGCTAGAACCCAGCAAGCCCATATCACCTTATAACTCAAGGTCATTTCTTTGCTACTAGAGCCACTACACCTTCTCTGACACTCTGTCCCTGCTCCAATCTCTTCCCTTTCAGACTGTGTTACTGTACTTGGCAAACCCACGCAAGCTGGCATGGGAATCTTACAACCAGGTCCACTAGTGTCTGTCTCCCATGTTGGGAATCCCTCCAGGCTACAGTCTTCTATGTCCCCTTCACTTCGAATTTATTCATTGGCTCCCCTCGTTTTCCTACCCACATTGGTTCTATGCCTTAGCACCACTCAACCTTTGTCCCATGTTATCCTCTCAGGAGCAAGTAAAGTATTTCTTGCTGTTTATCTGGCTATTTGATATTCTCTTTCCTCAAATGTTGCCAACAGCAGCAATGAAGGATAGTGGAAGTCTCCATTTAAGAAACTGATAAAATGGGGTTGACTTTCTGGATCTTTCTATCACCTTAGACAAGGAACATGACCTTTCTCAACCTCAGTTTCCTCATCTGTAAAACAGTGATTTAGTCTTGGAGAGTTGTTGGAAAGATTAAGTAATATTATATGAGGATAACATCTGGCTTATATGAACTACTTAATGCATGCTGGTTGTTATTGTTAGAAGATTTGATATAAAAACAGTTGTTATCCACCTTCCCAGTTACCGAAGGATGTTAAGGAGTCCAGCTGACCTGAAAGAGAAAATGCAAAGGAAGCATAAACAAGTTCTGCAAATAAGCACCTTCTGAGGTGCAGAAGAATGCAATTCAGGAGTAGAAATTAAGCACCAAAATCACATTATGCACAAAAAACATTCATATTAAAAGTCACAGTCCTAAGATATCGCCAATCTCAAAATAAATGGCTTTTGACTATGGAGGGGCTTAAGGGAAGCTGGCTCCAAAGTGGTAAATGTTTGGTCTACCCATACAGACTTCTAGAAAGAAATGGTATTCGTGGTGAATGTGGCAGCAGGCTGAGAGTACAAGAGAACAAGGCCGCGACAAGAATTGCAAAGGTTTGGGCAGCAATAAGACAAAGGCCGATTAATAAACAGAAATCAAGGGTGAGTAAATAAATATCAGAAGGCAGAACAAGATAGAATGACCAAAGTACAGGCAAACAGTTTGCAGGGAGGATTGCTGCCAATCGAACAGTTGGCCTCCGAGAGTCACAGGAAATGTGGAAGAGGCAGAGTGGGAGGGAGAACAGACAGTACTGAGACCCAACAGCGAAGGGCTCTCCATACAGGAGGAGCACGCTCTCTTGGCCTCAGCAGCCATTATAGTTCCCTCACCCTGGTGAGGAGGCATCCTGGGTGAGCCCGGTCTTTAATCTTGCTAGTAGTAGTAACTGAACAGTTAGGAGTGGGGGTGGAACTTAACAAGGTTCTCTGGAAAAGTATTTCAGGGCTGACCATGCTGGCTTCTTGGATGCAGGTTTATCTGCATGTCATTGCTGGAAAGAGAGGACTTGATTGGAGCATGAATCTGCTCAGTAAATCCCCACGGGCCATCCTTTAGGTCCACAGCATTCCCAGTTAATAAAATGGCAGGATATCCATGGTCTCTTTCTGAGAAAAATATTTAGTGTCTAGCAGACTTCCTGGTTATACACCATGGTGGGAAAATGGAAGCCTTATATCCTGAGAACATGTTTTCCTTTCAAATGTGTAATGCCAAGTACATCTTTAAAGGGCCCAAGAAAGTCAGTCTTAAAGCCTCTGAAGGGAAATTTTGTCTGGTGCTGTATCAGCTTTTATACAGATGAACTAAGTTCCACAGAAAATTTGGAAAGCCGTGGGACAGAGTGGGAAATGTATGGGTTTTAGTGCCTGACAAATTAGGTCTGAATTCCAACTTCGCCACTTATCAGCTATGTGACTTTACACAAATTATTTAACCACTCTGGGTCTCCATTTGTCCAACTGTAAAATGATGGAGACATCTATTGGAAAGAGTTATTGAGAAACAGAAACAAACTCATAGACACAGAGAACAAACTGATGGTTGTCAGCTGGGAGAGGGGCTGGAAGACTAGGGAAAATGGGTGCAGGAACCGAGAAGCACAGACTGGTAGTTCCGGAACAGTCCCAGAGTGAAAAGTCTGGCATAGGAAACACAGCCAGTAATATTGGAATAACTGCGTGCGGTGCCAGGTAGGTGCTGCAAATACCCACCAAAGTGGTCCACGGGGTCCACTTTGTGAAGTATGCAATTGTCTGACCACTGTGCTCTACACCTGAAGCTAATATAAAATAATACTGAATGTCAACTGTAACTGGAAAAATTTTTAAACTTTAAAAGAAAAAAATAGGTACAAATAGCAGTTACGAAACAGTCATGGAGATGTAAAGTACAGCTTAGGGAGTACAGTCGGTAACACTGTAATAACTAGGTGTGATGTCAGGGGGTACTAGACTTATCCGGGGGATCACTTAGCAAGTTAAATTAATATCTAAGAACTATGCTGTACACCTGAAACTAATATAGCATTGAATGTCAACTGTAATGAATACTTTTTAATTTAAAAAACTTTTTAAAAAGAGCTGTTATGAAGGGTAACTGAGACAAACGTATATACCTCACTCTGCCTGACACAGCGAAGCTAGTGGCCCTCAAAACATGGTAATTCTCTTCCCTTTCTGCTGATATTTACTGGACAAAGCCCTACCTCATTTCTAAAGGCAAGGTTCCCTCTATCTAGCAACCTACTTGAGCTTTTAGACATACTTGACTACTATCTTGATCCTAGATGTTCTTAGAATAGAAAAGGATTTGTGCCTGCAGAATAAATGCTCCCCTGAATATGACCATGTTCCAATCCCTGTAGCCTGTGAATATGTTACCTTACCTGGCAAAAGGGAGGGTGTGATTAAGGTTAAGAACCTTGAAATGAGATTATTCCGGATTATCTAGGTGGCCCCAACACAATCCCATGAATCCCTAAAAGCCGCAGACGTTTTCCAGCTGAGGTCATTCAGAAGGAGATGTAATGTAAAGAGGACTACATTTGTCACTGTTGTCTTTGGAAATGGAAGAAAGATACCAAGAGCTAAGGAATTCGGGCATCCTGTAGAAGCTGGAAAAGGCTAGGAAAGAGAGTCTCCCTCAGAGCCCCTCTGTAGGGGACGAAGACCTGCTGATAGTCTGAATTCAGCCCAGCGAGGCCCTTGCTGAGCTCCTATCCTACAGAGCTTTGAGGTGATAACTTTGCATCATTTAAGCCACTACACAGCAACACAGAACCAACAGAGACAAGCGCCAAAAGGGCTCAGGGACACAGGGGTAACTGACAGTCTAGACGTCCAATTAACCAATGGATGATTCATATTAATTAAGCAGTAATTATTGATGATGATATGATGAAAATGATCTTTATAACTTTTCATTAGTTTTATTAGAAAACAATACTTATTTTTATTTTTAGTGTTCAATTTTAAAATGCAGGTATGGCCAAGCAAATTTGGTTGCCCTTGCCCTAGTGTGCTAAGAAAAATGTTTGAAAATATGGGGGGTAAGATACGTATGGCAGTTCTAGCCTGAGCCTACATGATGTCTCCACTCTGAATTCGAGCACGTCAGGGCACCTCCATGTGGGCCGGGCCCCATTCTGTTCACAGAAGGGGACAGTGTGCTGCATGGGAAGAACAGTAACTGCCTTCCTCGGGGCTCACGTGGTGTCCTCACGCTCCCCAAAGCTGACACTCCCATGAAGTGGCAATTCACTCAAGTTAGCAAGAAATAGTTTATTTTAAAGGTTGTTATTCATGGAAACTCAAAGAAGGATGAGCAATCAGGGTCAGGAAGAACAGGAGTAGGAGGGTAGCTATGGATTCAAGGCAGTTCTAAGACCTCAGCCACAGATTTTGTGAATTCTTACTTGTGAGTGACTCAGCTTCCCCCGTGCGTCTGCCGTGCTCTCTCCACGCACTACTGCCTGGTTTCTTACCGTCTACTCCGTGTGTCTTTTCTGCATCATAGGTTCTGCTTACTCATAACTTGGCTTACTCCTAACTTGACTTAGTCAAACCTTTGACTCATTCAAGTCCCCTGCTGACTTCCTCAACTTTATTCATGCATTTGCTTATGAATTTTTGAATTCATAAGTACATAGTGCCTACTATGTACTCCCATGCAGTTTATTGTCTAGTTAGAGAGAGAAACAATCAGATAACTACACAAGTGCTTCAGGTGCATTCTGATGTCTCAGTTTATTTGTTCAAACCAGGCCTTGGGATCAGTTGCCGGACACTCCGTGGACTGGCTGCCTTCTGGAGCAGCAATAGTAGGCTGTCATGTTTATTCCTAAATGACCCTCCCTCTCCCCCAATCCAGACAGAGCTGATTGGACTGATGGTTGGCATTTGACCAAAAACAATTAATACATTGGCTGGCAGTTTAACTCAAATTAATTTGCTTCCCTTTGAAGGAAGAAATAATAGCATAACAGACATTACATAGATTGACACATTTACCATAAGGGGTCTCGAGTTCTTTACTTGAGAGCAGTAATCTGAATATGAGGGAGGGGTTTAGGAGATGGGTGAAAGTGGGGAGAGGGGGTCAATTGTACCGTGATGGACAGTAACTAAATTTTGGCAGTGACCACTTTGTAATGTACACAGATGTTGAATTATGATGTATACCTGAAACTTACATAATAACAAAAACAATGTGGAAGGACTTCATTCATAGGGAACTTTCCCATTCATGAGGTGGGAAGTGAGAGGGCACCTGTCTGACTCAAGGACTCTGACTAGGGAGAAGGACACAGAGCAGGGGTGGTTTTCAGCACAGCATGGGGCTGTGCTGGGCGCTCAGATGATGACCCGAGTGAGGCCTGGTGAAACTGCCATTCCTTGCAGAGAGACATTACAGCCTCAGATAGAGGTAAATCAGTCATAGTTTCCATGAAGTTTGCTTCCCAGGGCTGGCTGGGAGAAAGTGGCAAGAGCAAGAGGATTCTCTGGGCCAATCCTTGATCTGGGGTTAAGTCCATAGGGTTCAACATAGCACAGGCCCTTATGCCAGACTCAGGGTCACTGTGTTGACCCTAGGTGATCCTCAATGAGGAATTTTAAACCAGCCATGGTATGCAGAGGCATCGTGGCACAGCTACAGCACATGACCTTGAGTTTTCCTGCTGCATCCCACAATGAAAGACAGTCCTCTACAATGTTGACTCTGGGTGAGGAATGAAGCTGGCATGGTCAATTGGCTATGGGTGTCGTGTTGTGTTCCTGGTGTGGCTGGAAAGGTGGTAAGGCCCCAGGGATGGTGAACAGTAACAGCATTCTCTAGGAGGTCAATTGACGAAAGGGCTGGTAGTTCCTGGAGTTTGTGTATTTTGGTTTTCGGAACAGGATGTTGGCACATTTGTTTGGTTGTCTGAAGATAGGCTTTATTTTGAAATAAAAACACACTGAGAACTATGTTTTCTCTGAGGCCATCTGGTTGTGTGTCCGAAACCTGACTTGGACAGAAGCGTCTGGTGTTGGTCCAGAGTTACTTGGGGTTATGATGATGTGTGCAGGCCCCAGTTGAGGTCCTAGGACATGGAAGCGGAGTCCAGGAACTGTGGTTCTGCCTGGAGCGGAGCACTGAACTGTGAAAGCCCGCGGGCTGGGGAGGGCCAGGCATGGAAAGTATCTGGAAGACTCCCCACTTCGCACTGCCCTGTAGAGGCCATCTGGTTCGGCTTTCTCATGTTACTGGTGCACACACTAAGGCCCAGAAAAGCCAAATGACCTTGTCTACTTCAATTAGTGGTTAAGGCAAGAATAGGACTCCCTTTCAAGCAAGGTCTGGCCTGGAATGATCACAGTCAGTGCTAAAAAGCAGGTAATAAAGTGTCTCTCATGTGAGTACCACGTTTACATGCATGCCAACATTTACAATGCGTGTGTTCAGCATTATCTTAGTATGCAGTGATGGTATTAGTAAAATTGTCCTATATCCTCTGCCCCAGCTGTTGAGTCATATCATTTACTCATCAGGTAGGGCAAGCCAAAAACCTCAGTGGCCCCTGATTCCTCAAGCCACATCTAGTCCACCACCAAGTCTTGTTAACACCACCTTCTATCCACTTCTCCTTTTCTTCCATGACCACTCTGGTCTGAGCTACCATCTGCTCTTGCCTGGACTTCTGAGACAGGTCTCTAATGATCTGCCCATATTTTTCTGACTCCAATCTACTTTGCTCACAGCAGCTAGTGACCTTACCCCTCCCCACTTTTGTATTAAGCAGGGGACTATTTTTTAGAGCAGTTTTAGGTTTACAAAAAAATGAGCACATAGTACAGAGTTCCCTTGTACCCCCTCTCTACTTTACCCCCGGCGTCCCCTACTATTAACATGTTGCATCTGTGTGGTGCATTTGTTACGACTGTTGAACCGGTGTTAACACATTACTGCCACAAAAGCACGTGCTCATACTGGTGTTCTCTGCTGGTGCTGCCGCACAGTTCCACGGGTTTTCACAAGTGCACACTGCCGTGCATCCACCGTGACGGCGTCATGCAGCATGGCTTCACTGCCCTAGAAAAGCCCCTGGGCTCCACCTGTTCGTCCCTCGCTGACAGACTTTTCCAAATGCAGGTCCTACCCTGTCGCCCCCCTCACTCGACCTCACCTTGCTCCATTTTCTTTCTAGTTCTGTCTTCAACCATATAGCGCTTTTTGTTTCATTTCCTCAAACCACACTCCAATCTGCCTCAGTGTTTTGCTCATGCTGTTTCTTCTGCCTGAAATGCCCCTTTCTACCTCCCAGCCCCACCCGCAGGTCTTAGCATGGTTTGTGATTATGTTATGTGTGTGATTACTGAATTTACCTCCTCCTTGACTGTGAGCTCCTCGCTGGCAAAGCTGTGCCGAGGAATCCACAGTACCAGGTGCACTGTAGGTGTGTAATAAGTAGTTGTTGAATAATAATAATAATAATGAATAACATAGTAGCTGAACAGAAAGTTTCTCCTGACTGTGTGGGGCTTGGGAAAAGCAGAGAAGGTTGTCAATGACTTCAGAGGATGCAAGGGAAAGTTGACGGGAAACACGCATGAAGGTTTACCCCATGGGCCAAGAACACCCCTGAAATGCGTATAGGCCCCAAACCATCAGGTTGTGTCAAAGAGAGACCTGGATGGGTAGTTAGAGTGGTAGAGAACTTGTGTTTTCTAGGGCGGAACTTTTCTGGTGATGACAATGGGCAGGGTGTGGCCACAGGAGGACACCGAGGTGGACTGGAAGGGAAGATGATGAACCTGAAAGGCCAAGAAACTGAGAAGCTGGGGCATCGAGTGGGTGGTCCGCGGCGTCAGCAAAATCCCCACGGGATGAAGCATTTAACAAAGGTGAGGGTATAAATAGGTTGGTAGAAGACAGGAGAAAGGGCGACTAGTTTAATGGCGCGGACCTCAGTGGGGCAGGGTTTTTCATGCTAGAATAAAGGAGACACTGCTTAGAAGAGAGCGAGAGAATGTTGCTAGTGCCTCTCTGTATGTGGGGCAGGGAGGAATAAATAGCTTCTACTTAAAAGGACTGCAGGGGAAGTGGTAACCTCAGGGGAAAGCCAGGTTTCAGTTCAGTACACGGTGGTGGGAGATTAGCTCCGTCTCTGGTTGCATGTAACAGAAATCAGCTCTAGCTCTCTGTGGCCAGCAGGCAGTGGCGGGTTGGGGGAGTATTCAAGGGTACCTCGGGCACATGAACGAGATAGTAGCCACAAGCCCATCGTTGTGGGAGAGGAGAGGTGCTATGACGGTCTTTGTGAGCTGCGAAGATACTCCAGAAGGTGTCTACTACAGGCAGTTCTATAAAGAAGTTGAGGAAGTAGGGGAATTTGTTCACCAGCAGATGGGTGCGTTTCACAGGACACAGACAAGAATGTCTGGTGGGATAAAGCAAAGCAGAAGCACAAGGAAGTATGGGAATTGGAGTGGTCTGTGGGTTCTAAATGGTGATGTTGGGAAGGTGGTGCCTAGGATGGTATCTGTAGGAAGACCTGAAAGCACACAGTGGCAGTTGTCCGATCTGTCCCACGCCTGAACTCCTGTTCAATTCCAGATACCTTTCTGCTCCCACTGAGTCTGAGTTGCCGACCTCTTCACCTCATCCCCTCCCCTCGCTTTGCCCCAGAACATACCTTAGATCCTCACTGTGTCAACAAACCTTCGGCTGCCTCCCATGGAAGCTGCATCCCGGATGCTTAAACTAGCACCCAGAATGTGGGACTGATGCCAACCCAGCCTGCATCCTGAGCCCATCAAACTTCTTTATCTTCTACCTGACCACGTTACATCATAAGTATTTTCATATGTCCTCTCCCCTTCCGAGATTCTTCAGAGCAGGGACCAGTGTTTGTTCTTGTTTCTATTCCTCCCCTCCAATGCTCAACACATTGCCTGTGTCTGATTTGTTGGGTGAATGACCAAACGAATGACTGACTGATTGAATAAATGGACTTCTTAGTTCCCTGTTCCTGTAGCCTAGAAATGTTGGACTCAGAGAGACAGCCCCTCTGACAAGACTTTTTCATTCTTTCCGCCCTTTTCTATGATTATCAATTTCCTGGCCTTTATTCCATGCTTGCCAGACATGGACCATCTGCCAGGCTAGACATATGCAGCTCACAAAACACCCTGTCCTGATTTTCCCTGGCTTGCCTTCCCACACCTTTCCAGAATACGGGCCTGTTACATACTGTTTTCTCCACTCCCTAAAATGACGTTTCTTCAGCACGGGTTGAGTCCCCATACCAAACACTTGGTTAAGGGCCAGGATCACCTAGCCCATATGCCCCAGACTGACTCTTTTCCACCCTCTCCATCTCTCCCATTCTAGCAGAGGGGAAGCCCGGGGTAAGTGTGCAGGATGGCAGAGCATTTCCACGGCCACGACGGCCACTGAATTTAGGGCAGGTGACTATTTCTGGAAGAGGAGGGACATGGGAGGAGACCACGGACGGCTATGGGTGCTTCAAGTATAGGTGATATTTTGTTTCTGAAGATGAGTACCCCAACATTCATTATTCTTTATACCTTCTCGCAATTCTGAAGTGTTTCTGTTTAAAAATTTGGAATTAGAGGTATTCTGCTTTTACCTTAGTGCAATGCCTGCAGGTGGACCTGGGGATGGAGACAGCACTGATGGACTCCGCAGGCTGAGGACATTCAATCAAAATGGTCAGCAGAGAGAGGACAGCAGGGCCACGGAGGAGGAGGGTTTCTGGGCTCAGAGCCATGTCTTAGACCACAAGGCTGGAGGTGCGTCTGACTGACTATGAAAGCCCATGAATGTATTGTGTTTACTGGTGAAAAGCCTCAAAATAGGCAATTTCCAGCTTATAAATTTATTTCTTGGCCTGTTGTCTGGAACTGGGAACATGTTTCCCTATAGAAACAATATTACAAGTGGTGGCTCTGCCCAAAGGCCAGCCCTCAAAAGATTAGAGAACCCTAATGTATCTAAAATATTGTACTACTACTACTAAAGACCGTGACCACTATCAATAACAATATTTCTGTGGGAAAGTGCATTTAGAGTTTTAATGCCCGTAACACATACTCCTCAGCCCTGTGAATCCCCTGGATTCTTGACCTTACTCCCACAGCTGCTGATTCTTATCAGTGACTCCATCCATACGTGGGGAAAGGCAGAATAGCTGCTTTCTATTGCTACGGGAGTCAAGGTGGAGTTCCAAGCAATTCACCTCCACTGAGATGACCCCAACCCCTACCTGTACCCTGGCCGTGATCTAAGTTTAGCCTCCCAAGCACAATACAGAGCCTCTTACTTGTATGTGTTTTCCACGCCCTATCACAATCCAACACTTAAACTCTGTCACGTTAGGGACCCCACGTGCATGTTTCTGCGACATCAGGGAAGACCTCATTTTGTAAGGGAAACAGTGTGGGAGACTTTGGAACTAATACAATCCTGAGACACGGGGAAGGGAGCTAAGCCTGGGACAGTCTTTGAATAGGAGATAGCATGATCGAGAAGAGAATTCACCCTGATTTGGGTCAGAATAAGATGAAAAATGTGGCTCAGGTTAGGACGCTGGCGGCTGTAGCAGGGACACGCATTCCTGTGTGGGATACAGAGGAATGCACTCAAGTATTCTCGCTTGCAGAGCTCACTTGTAGAACTGAAAACCGGAAGATCCACACGGCATTTTTCACTTAGGCCCCACAGGGCCGAAGCGTGAAACTATCATTTCTCCTTCGGCAGAATGTCTTGCTTGTTGGCTATAAACATTGTAATTGTAGGCAACCTTCTCATTACACCCAGAGTCTCAGCCGCAGTGATGGAGGGCAATGACATGTGGTGATCCTAATGACATGGAGAAGTGGTGAGGATTCACATTTTGACCTCAGGAGGGCTGCAGAAGCCACTGAAGGAGGGTGGGAATCTCCGAGACACCCGGCACTTGGGCAACTTCACACAGTCGGGGCTCAGAGCCCTAGTACCACACAAAGCTTATTTTGGCAGTAGCACTCTAATTGGGAAACTACCTTCCCCCACTTTGTGTAGACTCGATGGGATCATAAACCAAACGGCCTTGTTCTCCCATTGTCAAGAATCCAGGCAAACAGATTTTCCTGGGATGTGAATCTTAAACGATGTGACCTAAACCCCCAAAACCTGGCTGGCATCCACTATCCCAGCAGCTGTGCCCTCAGACTGTCAAGGACTTCCTCCCACCTGAACCTCTACAAATGTCCTGGGTCCTGTTCTACTCTGGGAAGATTCCCCAGCTTTCCCATTAGTTCCATCAGCTACCTGTTATCCCTGTTATCCTTCTAAAATGTTTTTCTCAAACTTTCCAGAGTGTGTTTCTGTTGTGTACACTTGAGAACTCTAAAGTAACTCAAAGCATAAGTCAGCTGAGGGCATGGTTGTAGCACGTCACCCCCACACACAGAAATGACAATTCATATCACTGAGAGGTAATGGGCCCTCCTTTACCCGAGAAAGCAAAGGTGGGCGGGTGGAGGGAACCTTAATATAAACATCACCCTGGGAGCAGGTTACCAATTCCTAGCCCTGCACTGTTATTTGACATGATGTCATAATAAATATGATGGTTGTATTCCATTGTTACCACAGTTTTCCTTCATTTATTTACAAAAATAAATATGTTTATTTATATTAATAGAAAGACTTTTAGTGCAATAGGCAAATTGCAATACCATTCCTTTTGTCATCACTTGGAAGGACCAAATTAAGATTCATTGTTTGACTAAAAATAACGACTGAGACAAATGTGTCTGCTTAATTAAACAAAAACAGTTGGCCAAATAAAGCGAGGTATGTTTCAACTCGAGCAGTTGGCATTTTCTGTCATGTCCACGATTGGCAGGCCGGGCGGCGAGGCTGCTCTGAGACAGTGCGGGCTCTCTTACCCACCGATGTCTGGTCCGACGAGGTCCCATTCGCCGCCCCAGACTGTCTGCGGGACCTCAGCCCTTGAAGCAGCCTGGTCTCCAGGCTCACGAGCAGGTGCTCGCACACAGTGGAGCACAGGTCTGTGTTTCAGGCGGCTCTCTCCGGTCTAGCTGGTCACTCTCCCACCTGACAGGAAGCCACTGCATTTGAATAAATTCACAACAAAAACACTGTGACCAAAATTTAGAAAATAGCTAAGAGACAATTCACAATAGATACAATACAAATGGCTAAAAATATGAAAAATATATAGTTTTATTAGTATTATAAAAAATGTTAACATTAATTGCCCTGGCGGGTGTAGCTCAGTGGATTGAGTGCGGGCTGCGAACCAGGCATCGCAGGTTCGATTCCCAGTCAGGGCACATGCCTAGGTTGCAGGCCATGTCCCCCAGCAACCGCACATTGATGTTTCTCTCTCTCTCTCTTTCTCCCTCCCTTCCCTCTCTAAAAAATAAATAAATAAATAAAATATTTAAAAAAAATGTTAACATTAACTTAAGTGAATATTCTATACTGCTGAGAATATAGAGAGAAATGTAGATCTGACCAAATTTTCTGGAAAATAATTTGATCTTATATATCAAGAGTCTTAAAACACTAAGGCTCTCTGAACCAATACCTTTATTTTCAGGAACAGCTTCTAAGGGCATAATCAGAAATGTGAACACAGTTTTATATACAAAAGATTTATCAGAGTATAATTTATAATAAAAAACAACTTAAATAATAATAGTGAAAGTGTTAACATAATTTATGGTACATTCATATGAAATTTATGGCTCTTATATCCAGCCATTAAAAAGAATTTGTTTTGCCTGGCTGGTGTGGCTCAGTGGGTTGAGCACCGGCCTACAAACTGAAGGGTTGCTGGTTCGATTCCCAGTCAGGACACGTGCCTGGGCTGCGGGTTGGGTTCCCTGTTGGAGGCGTGTGAGAGGCAGCCAACTGATGTCTCTCTCCCTCTCTTTCCCCCTCCCTTCCCCTCTCTCAGGAAATAAATAAATGAAGTCTTAAGAAATAAATGGATAAAAATAAAAATAATTTGCTTCATAGGGATACTTGAGACAGGATGGTAGGTGTAAAAGACAGAATACCAGAGATTACACTCAAAATCTATATATTTAAAATAAGATTAAAAGACCAATTAAGCCCTGGGTGGTGTAGCTCAGTGGATTGAGCGCGGGCTGCAAACCAGGCATCGCAGGTTCGATTCCCAGTCAGGGCACATGCCTAAGTTGCAGGCCATGTTCCCCAGCAACCACACATTGATGTTTCTCTCTCCCTCCCTTCCCTCTCTAAAAATAAATAAATAAAATCTAAAAAAAAAAGATCCTTTGCTTAAAAAAAAAAAGACCAATTAAAATGGGGAGACTACAAACCATTTTTTGCTTTATTCTTTATATATTTTTCTATTTTCCATATTTTTGAGGCCCAACAAGTGGTTTTTTAAATTGACTCTGAGCTTCTAACCAGTAGTGCTTTTATTTTTTTCCTACAACTTTATGTCATAAGGAATTTTCTGGTGGTAAACAAAGAATTGCGATGTGGATAATAACTGGCAAAAACATTTATCGTATTAATTACATATTGAATAACGTTGATCTTTCATATTACTATCAGTCGAGTTTACTTTAAAACTGAGAGAATCATTTACAGTTTATCTGAGCTGGTTCGATGCTTCCAGCAGACGCCCTCCTAGACGCAGCCCCGATGCTCTGCTCGTTAGGAGGCTCCAGCCCTCCGCTTATTTTGCCTCGGGCCGCGTCTCCAGGCTTCCTCTTCGTCTTGCTCACTTGGCCTTGCCAAGCTTCTATACAGGTTCTTCAACTCAAGCTGATTCTCGACCCCTCCTAACCCTCTTGTCTTGATGTTTTAACAGTTCCCTGCTTCTCCAGCCAGATCTTTTTGAGACATGGTTGAGGTTTCAAGCCAGACCAAGCACAGAGATCTCCTGAGGCTGTCTGAGTTTTCTTGTCTTAGGGTCCCCGTATAAGCCAGTAAGGCATACATTACTTTATCAGCCCTCTTCCCTTTCCCTCCTTTAGCTAGCTCTCCCTGAAGTTTCCTCAACCAGTTAAACTGCTTGGGCCAGATCCCCATTCTGTCCATCTGGCACCCTCTGGTGGCCATGAATGGATGTGCCTTGGCTAGCAGTGTGTTTCAGGCCCTACGCCCCAGGCCTGTTACCGCCCTCCAGTGACGTTAATAGGAGCTGCTATTACAGTGTACCGGTACTATCACATCTTTTTTTGTTTGAAATAGATTTTTAGGGCGGGGCGGGGCGGGGAGGGGAGGGGAGGGGAGGGGAGGGGAGGGCAGGGGAGGGGAGGAAAAATCGATCGATTTGTTGTTCCACTTATTCGAACCTGCAACCTTGGTGTACTGGGATGGTGCTCTAACCAACGGAGCTTCCCCACCCGGGCTACTATCAGATGTTGGCAAAACCTACTTCTGCCTGGTTCTTTGCAATTCACCTCCTGTAACTTGCTGATGGAGAGATTCACCAAAGGCCCTATCTCCCTTTTTTTTTTCTTGTAAATGTATTTGTATCAATATATGCTAAGATCTATATTCTCAAAGGAAAAGCCTTTTCTGGTTTTGCTTTTGGCAAGGAAGTAATAATAAGTACGAACTTAATGGAGTGCCAGATGCTGAGCTAAATGCTTTACATACATTATCACATATAATCTTCACAGCACTGGGAGGTAGGCACCTATTTTTAATCTCCATTTTACAGGGGAGAAAACAGACTTCAACTCAAGGTTAAGCTTAAAGGTCAATATCTCTCCGCTAGTTGATGGCTAAATTTAGATTCAAAACCGGCCCACCTGCCTTGGGACCCATGCTTCCTAATCACTAAGTCATATAGTCTCTGTAGAAAACTGGGATTCCCAGAGGCCATGTTTTCTATTCCTTTTAGCAGAAGAAGGAATAAAAATATATAGAGAGAAGCAGAGCCAAAACATAGAACTAGAGTTCTAAGAGGACTTGAGTCCTTGGTTCCCGTTGTTTCTGAGGCACAGAGCATCCTTGTTCTTTTCCAGACATGGTTGTTTCATCAGATACTTAAATCCTTCCAATACAGTCCTCCCCCTTTCAGGTCAGTGTGATGTGGCTTTCCGCCACTTGTAGTACAAGAGTCCTACTATGACAGGGAACAAGTAGGGCACATTCGAAGATATCTAGGTGTTAACACGCACAGCAGCATCAGACAAGAATAGTCATGAATTCTGTGGTCCATACTAGGTTATTTTGGTTCAAAGAAACAGACTGGGTCCAGTTAATAAAGTTACTTATTACTCAGAGACAAATCAAAGAGAGGTTTTATAGAAAAAAAACACACGTGCACTAAAACCTGAGTAAACTGAACCGCAAGGCCTCAGGAAGAGGTGGAAGTGCAGCGGTAGGACTAGGGAACGGTCACTCCCTAATCTCCCCCAGAGCTTTTTGACCATCAGTGAATCAGCACCTCTCTCAGGACCAGCCTTCTCAGCTCACTCATCTCGTGCCTGGCCGCAGAAGTAGCCACGTTCACCCCTGCACCCCTGTGGCCTTCCAGTTCCAACACATACCAAAATTGTAGCTTCCCTTTGTGTTTCTTATTGCAGGTTCCCAAGAGAGAAGATCTGACGACTTCTGCTTTTCTTTTTAAACCAAAACACATGAGACATAGGTCACTGGATATAGTTGATGGCCACTCCTTTGGACCAGCTATAAATTAGTTGTGATCATGGTCATGTGGCCTACTGACAACTCAGTAAGGTCAGTGGGTAGGGATTTTACTAGAAAGGGGGTAAGCAGGCCAGTAATAATGGGTATCTCTAATCGAGCCCACTTAAACGTAATTTGAACCCTTGCCAATGACAAAAATTAAACACATTGCAAACATGGGCAACACATTCCCCAAAGACTTTCTCTAATTATCTCAGGCTGGCACGAGTTCACCTTCTGGTGCTTGTAGGCCTGTGTGCCATCCTCTGCCTCAAAGTGCTGCACCTTCTTCACACTTCCAGTCCTGCCTGCACCTGCCCCGAACACTGTGCAGAGAGCCAGACCACCCCACTCACTTGGGAGTCTATTAATTTCTTCTCTCCTTAACCACACTAAAGACTTTGCTTAGTAAAGCATTTTGAAGATTTAGAAAGTGACTGCTCAGTCTGCTTAGGATTTATATCCCAAACAGATGTGCCAAGAAGTCATAGGAATCAAACTGCTGTTCTGTGAGTAGAATAATATATTAACATGCCTTTTAGTAGTTTCGATTACACAGCTGTACAAATTGCAGTGGAGTCTTCATAGCTAAAGTTGCTTTTATCAAAAGCACATCACTTTCTCCGGGTAGAGGTTTTAACATAGCAGGTATCTTGTGGGGCATACATCCTTGTAAATATAATTCTTCTCATTACTTGAGGGAAAATCATCCAGGTAACTGAGATATTGTAGTACTTAACTCACCTTGAGGAGTCCTCTGCCCTTGATCATAACTGAACGAGGTCATTTCATGTTGAGATTAAGGAGCTCCTAAATAACAGTACCATCATCTTAAACTTTTAGTCTCTGTGAGCCTCAGATTTTTCAACTGTTACATCGAATATTAATACCCATCTTATAAGCTGTAAGGAGCTGATGAGAGCTTTATGAAAGGCTTAGCAAACTGCCAAACATGGTAAGGGCTCAATAAGTGTTAGTTACTATAATTATCATCACATTATGTTTCTCACCTCACTATTTTTCTAGGTATGTTTCAGACAGTTTCTTGTTTTGTCCTTCCAACTTGTGGGTAGGTATGGTGACATGTACATCCTGATTTTATAGCACAATAAACAGAAACAGAGCAGTTAGATAACTGATCTGGGAGAAGTGACTTTTTCAAGGCAACATATACAATCTTTCACATCTCTGACTCCCAACTAAGTGTTCTTTCTGCACAGAACTCAAGTTCTGAGACAGGGACTTCAGTGAAAGGAGAAACTTGATATTATACTAATGGAAGAATCCTCCACATCTTTCATCCAAGAATCTTTAACAACTAGAAATGCTTGTGTGGACATTCATTTTTTGGCAGCATGGAAAGCTATATGACCTAAAGAGGCAATTAGCAATGAGACAATTAAATCCCAATTTGAATCAAAACTCACAGGCATTTTAAAGTTTTCCTGTGGTTTCATGAGAGAGATCAAAAAGGAAAAAAAAGCTCAGATAAAAATAGGGAGCAATAAGCAAACATAAAAGCCAGAGCTGGCCTGGGCATATGCCACTACCAGTACAGGACAAGCTGGAGACACACACTACGAAGTGTGGGAATTACACCTGAGATTCATGCTTTGAGCCTGGTTCTGGAAAAAAAGAAGAAGAAGAAGAGAAAAGGAAAAAAAGCTTCAGAGATCCTCGATCAGTTAGTTGCGTCCCATGCCTCCCCTCAGAACCAAATGCAAATACTCTCTGGAGGAAAGCAACTGCCAGTGTGGGTCCTTGGGATTTCCATAAATTAAGTTCAATAAAATATCAGCTCACAGTTTTTTTTAAAGATTTTATTTATTTATTCCCATACAGAGGAGAAGGGAAGGAGAAAGAGAGGGAGAGAAACATCAGTTTTTGGTTGCCTCTCACACTCCCCCACTAGGTACCAGGCCCACAACCCAGGCATGTGCCCTGACTGGGAACCATACAGGTAACCATTTGGTTTGCAGGCCCGTGCTGAATCCACTGAACCACAGCAGCCAGGGCTCGGCTCACAGTTTTAAAAAATCACCAACACATAAGCCACCATGAGTTAGGATCAACAGAAACAGCAAACAATAAATTTATAAGAACTAAAGAACTGGAATTGTCATTGTCATTTATAAATTATTAAATAACCTATTATGAACCTTATAAAGAAATCAAATATGGAATGAAATAGGTTGAAAAAATTATTAAAATAACCAAAATGAGTAGTAAAAGAACCAAAGAGAACTTCTTGACCCAATATATATAGATTTTGAAACTAACAACTCAATGAATGTGTTAAAAACAGAATAAAAACAGCCTAAAACAGGATTAGTGTTCTGGAAGTTATATGTGAGGAAATTACCCACAATATAGTACAGAGTGCGCAGGAAATGAAAAATATGAAAGAGGGGTTAAAAGACATGGAGGGTAGAACAATGTTTAAAGTTTAACATCTAATCAGAATAAGAGAATAGGAGATAGGCAATATTGAAAATGATAATAGCCAAGAATTTTATTGAACTGATTAAAGATAAATCCACAGAGAGAGAAAGCACAGCATGTGTCGACCAAGATAAACACACATATTTTTTTTATTTTATTTTATTCATTGTTCAAGTACAGTTTTCTCCCCTTTACTCCCAATCCAGCTCACCCACCCCTCCCTCCAATTTTCCCTCGCATTACCACCCTCCCCCTAGTTTTTATCCATGTGTCTTTTAACTTTGTTCCTGTAAACCCTTCCCCTGAAACTCCCTCTTCTCTTTTGAGACGAAACGGCACAACACTGGAAGCAGAGGTCCTAGACACCCCAGAGAAAAAAGAGAGCACCTGTAAGAACAAGCAGTAAGCGACCAGAAGACTTTGAATAAAAGAAAGTATAGCCACGGCCAGTTAGCTCAGTTGCTTAAAGCGTCGCCCCCAACCGAAGGCTGCGGGCTCAATTCCTGGTCGGGGCACACACAAGAATCCACCAATGAATGCATGAATAAAGTGGAACAACAAATGGATGTTTCTCTCTCTGTCTCATCAATCAAAAAAGAAGTATCATAACAATAATTTATTAATGCTCACAACAACCGTATGTAGTAGTTACTATGATTATTTCTGTTTTAAGGTAATTCTGGCTGAGCGGGAAAGCCCAAGGTCCTACAGATACACAGCTACGAGCATGGTAGCTTACAAACATAAAATGAGTAGAAAAAGTAGATCATGGAACACTGTGTCAGCCACATGCAAAACAACACATGAATCTTAGAGCATAACCTTAGGGTAAAGCTTGGAAACATAACATGGTAAAATAAGCAGGTAGAAAACCATACACAGGAAGATCATTTGTATAAAGTTAACAAACAAAACACAAGAAAGCTTTGCTTAGAAATACATACCTCCATGATTAAATTGTTTTTGTTTATTTATTTTCATTGTTTTTTCCCATTATGATTAAATTATTTTTAAAGGCAAGAAAGTAATTACTACAGGCTGAATGCTTGTGTCCCCCTGAATTCATACATGGAAACATAATGTGCAACGTGATGGTGCTAGAAACTGGAGGCCGTGGGCCCTCATGAATGGGATTAGTACCTTCATAAAATAAGCCTGAAAGAGCTCCCTCGACCCTACGGTCGAGTGAGGTTACTGAGAAGAGACAGCCGTGTCTGGGGAGCAGGTTCTCACCGGACACGGAGCTGACCGTGGGGGCACCCGGAATTTAGACTTCCAGACTCCGTTATTCTGACATAAGCCATCCAGCCTGCAGTATTTTGTTACAGCGGCCTGAGCAGACTAAGACAGGAAAAAACAAAATTCAGGGTACTCTTTTTACCTCTATATTTACACAGGTCTCTTCTGCTCTTTTGTATGCATTAAAAGTTACATAATTAAAAAAGAAAAGAAAAGAAATTGCCAAAGGGCTAATCTTTAACTGGATTTTTATAATGTATATTTAAAAGCCACTGGTTAATTCTCTGTCTGAGGGGTGAGGGATATAATCTGCCTCTAGAGTTTAGCTGCCAGTTTTTTGCAGTGAATCTCGAAAAGGCTTTCTACATAATTAGTGAAAGACAATGATAGAAATCATTCTTGTCTTGGGATTTTAAATTCCTGGTCCTGTGTGTTCTTCCAAATGAAACACTCCATTCACACAGCTCTAATAGGTGTGTTGTTTACATCATTTGTATGGGTATTTTTAACCTTCTGTTCCAGATGGTAAAGAAAAATTTCTACATAGGAAAAACAGGTTTATAGGATAACCATATTAGAAAAACACTAATTTCACTTTGTGTTTGATGTCAGATAATTAAGTTGGTAACAAATGAAAAACCAACTGGTATCTTTTTGTGGGGGTAGTAGGAATATAAAATAAATTTGACGTTGAGCTTCAAGTGGCTTCAGGGGCCTGCTCAGGAGTCAGCAAAACAGCAGCAGACATCAAGACCAAAATCAAGAGCTTCAGGGCTGCCCCTTTTGACAGCCACTTCCCCAGCCAGAACCAGACCAGGAACTGCTGGCAGAATGACTGCACTTCCCCGCTGTGAGAGGGCAATGACCCCTGAAGGTGGGCGATGTCTCCGGGTGGGAATGGTACTGGCATGTGTACAAGTCCCTTTGCTCCACATCCTGGGTGTCGGCCAGGGATGACCGCCAGGCAGAAGGCACATTTCCTGGGAAGATCTGAACTGGCTGCACCCCACCTGTCCTTGTCCTGCATCTTTCCCCCAGGGAGGTGAAGGGTACCTGGGCACATCCCACCCCAGGGTCCTGGAACATGGCTTAACTAATAATAAATACTTTCTGGAAAGGTTTAAGACTCTGTATAGGTAAAAGAGCCAGATGATTGGTCACAAAGCTGGGTTGGGAACAGTACCTAGAGCAGTAAGTAAGAGGGGTTTCGGAGTGAGTATTTTTTGTTTTGCTTTTAATTTTTATTTTATCAAAATTTGACCACCTCCTCTGTGCTAAACAATAGAGTGAATGATTATATAAAATAGCCTGAAGCCCCTGTATGTACTAAAATTTATCTGTATGATCCCTTAATTTATTTGTATAATTTAAAAAACTTTTCTTAGGTAATGAAAAATAGTATAATAAAAACACATATGTACCTCAAAAACAAATAAATAAATCACTCTCTCATATCAAAAATTTTATAAACCAATTAGCTCAATTTTAAAGTAAATAAATACACCTGAGTTTCTACTACAGCAAGGGAGATTCACTCAATAAACTCTATGCAGATATATTTGTACTGGACTAAATTTACATATTAATCAAGTTCTAATTGCTCTTTTTTAGCCAATTTTATGCAAATATACTTACTGCTATTTAAACGTTTTTCAGAAAGTTTGGAAAGTGTCCAATCCAAAATTAACAATTAGAAAGCAAAAATCAAAATTGTTTGATATTTTCATGCTATAGCTTATGAGCCAGAACAGTTTGAAATGATATTGTCTTATGTTTCAATCCTTATAATAAACTCAAAATCACTAGAATGACTAGAATGAATAAACTTAAAATGACTTCTCCTGGTCTCTGTTTTTCCTGCATACCTTAATAGTTTGTAATCATCATTAAAACATCTTTGAGTTAGACAGTTACCTGACACCAACATTGAGTGTTACCTGCTTTGTGTGCGTGTGTGTTTAATGTGATGACTGCGGTCTATACTAACTTCCCTCAATCAAAGTCCATCAACTTGATGTTCCTCAAGAATTTCACCAAAAAATCTCAACATCTCATACTCTTTTAGTACAGTAGAGTGTTTACTAGACATAATACATGCAACTTTCCCTTCGTGAAAAATAAAGATTAATTTGTTTTCATAGGGGTAAACCAGCTTAGTGGTTTATTAGGTTTAATGCATTATGAATGGGAAGACATGATTTAAAAGATTTCTGTATAATTTCTCATTCTTTTTATTAGTTATATAATCTAAAATTAATACTATAATTTCCTGGAAAAGCAAAAAGGATTTTCCTGTAGATAATTAAGATTAGCTCTCAAAACGCATCCTCACTGAATCTGTATTTACTAATATGCTGGGTCTCCCACTCTCCTACAGAGTTTGTGGGGAGGGGGTTGTTTGTTTTTTTTTTAGTTTTTCAAAGTGATATTCATTAGTTTAAATACGTTTGTGAAAGTAGAGTAGACTTTGGCATTTGTAAAGCATTTGTCCAGAAGCCTTTATTATTCCCCAAATTTAAAACAAACAAACAAACACTAGTAACAACAACAAAAATAACCCTTTCTAGCATAAAACTTGGTCCATGGAGAGAAAAATCAAGGTGTAGAGAGAGAAGAATAGAAGAGAGCAGGAATCTGGACCACCCCCTGTACTCAACACTGTTCGCTTCTGGAAACCTGGCTGCCTCTCGGCCTGAGATAACCCTTTACCCACTTAACAAATTCTCTCTTTTGCTTCCAGCTACTTCAAGTTGGTTTTGGCTACCTTTATCAAGAGCCCTAATACACATATGTACGCTGAACTATCTGATAATATATATAATTTATCCCACTGCAAGGACCCAGTGACTTTCAGCTCATCTTTTTTATATCTAACTGATGTCATGGAGTTAAGAATTCTTTCATTAAAGGAAGGTACCTGAACCAATTGGTTTCAATCTGACTTTTGCAAACAAGATTTCAGGGCTCAAAGCCCTGGCTGGCATAGCTCAGTGGATTGAGCATGGGCTGCGAACCAAAGCACCACAGGTTCAATTCCCAGTCAGGGCACATGCCTGGGTTGCAGGCCACAGCCCCCAGCAAACACACATTGATGTTTCTCTCTCTCTTTCTCCCTCCCTTCCCTCTCTAAGAACAAATAAATAAAATCTTTTAAAAAAAAAGATTTCAGGGCTCAATGAACATACCAAGTAGAAGCACCCTTTATGGAAGGTGGCCCCTTCTTATTTGAGTAATCCACAGATTACACTGTGCAACTAGATGTAAGTGATAATGAAAAGAGTAAAAGGATTTCAATATACCAGTTCTCTGCAATATGGGTAGTATCTCTTTCTTTAAACCCTAATACTAAAACAGATGCTTAGCTCTATGACTTCCTCCTCTCAAACAACAAGAAGAAAAACATACGTAAGTCGGTTAGCATTACAAGGACTATTAGTTTCGCTGAAAACATAATGCCTTTGGAGCTTTGAATGAAAATACTAATTTAATCCATTCTTAGAATGAATAAATATTCAAGAAGACTGCTATTATAAGCTTTGCTTGCTGTAGGCTAACAAGTATTTATGACACTATCATGTATGTTCTTTTTGGAATTTTTCTTTCACCTGAAAAGTGACTCTTTCACCTGGATACCTTTTAGAAATCAAATTTAGATACAAAGCAGTGACAGTTTAGATCATGCCCTATGCATAATAAATCAATTCATATGACTCCTTTCCATTAAGAACAGCTCAGCCAAGTGGGCATGCTTTAAATTAACCTGATATACAAGAGTCCAGTCAAGTTATAAATCTATGGATTATAGTCTCACCATCTAACTCTGTGTTTTGTAAGAGTCCCTTAAAGGGTGTACACTTTATAATGAACATTTAGCAACATCAGGATTGTGTCTCACAATACCCTGTAAGCTCCTCAGAGTTGTTTGGTCGAGTGTAGAGTTCGATTACTAACAGCAATGGGAGAACTGGGCCAGAAGAGGAGAGATGAAACAACATGGAAAGAATGTGGTACCAGACTTGGTAAATGGATGGAGGCCAAGGGTAAGGAAAAACATGGAAAGGAAATGAGAGCAAGTATGAACCAAAACTTTGTTTGCATGAAAAATAATATAATAATTAATAAATAAAATGCAAGAAGAAACTGTGTTTCATGTACAGCTATAAACCTTTTGCCCCACCAGGTATGTATGTGTATATATGTGTGTGTGTGTGTGCGTGCATGTATGTGTGTGTATGATCATGTATGATTTAATGGACACTTAAGTTGCTTCCATATCTTGGCTATTGTGAATAATGTTGCAATGAAAGTGGGAGTGCAGATATCTCTTTAAGAACTGATACATCCTTGGATATATACCGAGAAGTGTGACTGCTGGGGCAGACAGGAACCTCTATACTGTTCGATGATAGCTGTACCAATTCACATTCCCACCAACAGTGTATAAGCGTATCCTTTCTCCACAGCCTCAGAAGTTTTGGTTTCAATCTGAAACCAAAGACTCATCTGCCCCCCCACCTCACTGCCCAAACCTCTTATTCTTCTTAGCCTTAGGGCCCCTATCCCTCTTGCTCAGCCTTCACAATCCGACTCAAAGGACATGTTCTCAAACTCTCTACAGTCCTTTCTACCTTACTCCCTTCACCATTCTTGCAGCTGCACTCCCCTCCTCCCTGAATGTCTGGAACATACCGTTTACCCTTCTTTCACAGCATCGATCACTATAAAACTTGTAACATGCTTTAAGCCCATGCTTTATCTCCTTTGATAGTTTGGTGACCATAGGCACTGTTTGGGCAGGGTTCGTGTTGGTTTAAATTTGTGTCCCCTATGTCACCTAGTGCAGTGCCTTTGACATTGCAGTTACTGAATAACATTTATTGAACCGACCATTTGGCCTTGCTCCACTACAATTGCCATTCCCTGAAGGTTGGGACTCTGGATGTGCTCACTGCACCTCCGTTGCCTACTTGGAAATCTCCCTCTGGCCCTTTGCTCCCTTTCTCTATTCTTTCCCTCCACAAGAATCCTCTCATGGTTGCTTCCTGCCCCATCTCCTAGTTAAACCCAGATGGTGCTCCTTTAGAGATGTGCCTTTTGGTCAGTTGCTGATCTCCCTTTCCAACTCCTGCTCCTCCTGTTGTTTACATTCTTAGCTCTGCTGATACAGACAGCCCTGGAGGCTCACTCTGATCAGATTTCACCTGTTCAAAAATGACAGGCAGGAAGGCCTCCAAGTACAACTTGCTCCCAGTTTCACCCAGCCTCAGGGACAGTTTTTCTTGGAACAGAGCCCAACATTATAACATAGTGAAAAGGGGAGACAACAGTAGCACCTACTTTAGAATTGTGGTGTGTTAGCCTTTTTATGTAAGTGGTTTTTTCTTGTGGGAAACAAGACCTAACTTGTTCTAAGTACAAATCCATATAATAAGCCAGGTTCTAGCATAACATTTACCCACTTGCTGATTTCAAAATACTAAACTTGAAAGAAGAAACTATACCTTTGAGGATTTAATACTATCAGTTTGAATTTTTCTAGCTAATTCATAACACACACACACACACCTTTTTAGAGAAATTTTTCTGCCATGACTCGCTGTAATTAGAGGGGAGGTGTAGCTGCTACAATTTGCCAGTGAGACTCCTGGGCTTAGAGAGGTTTGCTTATTGGTTCCATGGCCTCCAGCAGAAAAAGTGAATCTGGCTTGATCCCTTTGTATAGTAAATGAACTTTTTTTGAACTCTCATCTCCCACTTTCTTATACATGACACCTTTCTTTGAAATCTCATCGTTCAGTTCCCTATACATGACAACTACATTTCCACTTTCTCCCTTCCTAGGAAGAAAATTTCATCAATGTGATACATGGTAAGCAATTATAATGAAAGTCAACATAACTACAGCAGATGGTACTAGTTGCTTCCCCCAAATATGTTCTCCTTACTAGCAGAACTCCTACATCATTGGGAAGACCAGTATAAACTAAAAGACCAGCTCCCCTTAAAGACCCTATGGCCTCATGACTAAATTCTGGACAAGCAGATAAAAGCAGAAATGTTATGAGGGACTTGGGGACAGACTCCTTAGAAGTAAACGTAAGCAGCTGGGAGTTAAATCCCGTTTGCCCTTCCTTCTTTTCCGCTGTCTGGAATATGCAGGAGACGAGTAGAATTCTAATAGCCATCTTGGACGATCACTAGCTATGCCCTAGTACGGTTGTTCTATAAAATAGAAGGAAATTGGGTATCTAATAACTGTGAAGCTGCCAAATCAGCCCTAAATATCTCTTTCTGAACTTCTTTCACGTGAAAGAGAAACTGCCTTACTTAAGCCATTATTATTTTGAATTTTCAATTATGTACAGCTGAATCTAATCATAACTAACAAATAAAGAAGCCTGGTAACACATTGGTTTTGAGTCCTAAATGGACAATTTAGGATTGACTTAAATATCTTTCTTCTTCTCTCACACATGACCGCTGGCCAACCAACCTATTTGAATTTACAAATAATATCCTTTACCTTTGAGGGTGTATGATCATGAAAGGCCTGAGGAAAGCTCTGGGATGCTGGTAAAGTTTGTTTCTTGATCAGGTGTGTTCAGTTTGTGAAAATGCATCGTGTTGGACTTGATATATGCATACATCTCTGTATATATTTTATATTGTACATCAATAAAAGTTTAAAAATATATCCATTGTAAATGTGTCTTTCTTAGTGGAATTACTAACCAGTTTAGTTAGGATTAGAGATTTTAAAAGGTTAAGTCCTCAAAGAAGTGTGAAGATGAAATGAAATAATAAACATAAATTATTCATTTTAAACTATTGAGTCATGCATCCTATGAGTATTTTTTGAGAACCTATTATGCACCAGGCACCCAGGGTCAGCTATTACTATTAGCCCTATGTAATTGTTTGCCTATTGAGATCCTCCTATCGACTATAAGCTTCATGGGGAAGGGGACTCTATCTGTTTTGTTCATGTTGTAATCACAGTTGTTTAACACAGTGCCAGCCAAATAGTGGCTCTTCATGGAATAATTGAGTGAATATATTATAAGTTAAATAACGTCTTGTGCACCACTAGGAGAATGCATTACAGTTTCAAACAACTGACTTAGAAATTATTTTTTGGAATTCATTTGTAAATTAAGGGCAGTCTAGAGCTCTTCAGCATCTACATTAAATCAAGAATTACAAATAAAATTTCAGACAATTATTTTTTTAATAAAAAACATATCTTGTTTTATTTTTAATAAGTATATTTTATTGATTATGCTATTATAGTTGTCCTACTTTTTCCCATTTGCCCCCTCTACCCCATACCCCCATTCCCTCCAGCAATCCCCCCTTAGTTCATGTCCATGGGTCTTACATATGAGTTTTTTTGCTTTTCCATTTCCCATACTATTCTTAACCTCCCCCTGTCTATTTTGTACCTACCAATTATGCTTCTTATTCCCTGTACCTTGTCCCCCATTCTCCTCCTCCCCCCTCCCCACTGATAGCCCTCCATGTGATTTCCATTTCTATGTTTCTATTCCTGTTCTAGTTGCCTGGTGAATACATGGCTCTGCTCCTTACAAAGTAACAGGTGTGCTGACACAGGGAGTCAAAGCAGCTCTAATTAACACGCAGAAACACAGGGAGGCTGCCAAATTGAGGAGACAAAGAAATATAGCCCAAATGAAAGAACAGACCAAAACTCCAGAAACAGAACTAAAGTGACACAGAGACAGCCAACCTGTCAGATGCAGAGTTCAAAACACTGGTGATCAGAATGCTCAGAGGAATAATCGAATACAGCCACAAAATAAAGAAAGAAGTGAAGTTGCTAATCAAAGTGAAACAAAGAAAAATGTACAGGGAACCAACAGTGAAGGGAAGGAAGTCAGGCAATTCTCTTAACACTTCAGAAATTATGTAGTCCAAGACACAGAAGGGTGAAAATCATAATGCAATTATCACAAGAAACCATCAAAAGCCCTTAACTACACTAGTTAAAAAGAGTGGAACAAATTAACTTCTTGATATCATAATGAAAATGCAAACACTATGACTAACACATACCATATCAAAATAGAACATTTCATTGCAAGGCAAGGAAGAAAAGATGTCTGTGTTTTAAGCAATCAAGGAACAAATTGAAAATGCAAGCAACTGGAAAACGACCGTCCATAGAAAGTCCCTGTTAAAACACAGAAAATGTATGACTATAAATTTTCTATGTAATTTAGAATGTACTCCTTGGTGGTTTTAAAAAATTGTCTAGATTTCAAAAGGAGAGAAACATCAGTTTGGTATCTGTAGGAGACCTATTTTGGGGGTACATACCCAGCCCCCAATACTTTCTGTGAAAACTGCCTCCTTGACAAAAGAGCAAGCCTACACAGCCATTTTTGTCAAGCAACACTCCAGCCACAGCTTACTGGACAGTTGGAGAACTCTTGACTTAAGCTGAACCATTCAGAATCTTTCTCCTGAACACCTCAGTCAGTAGGCACTGAATCTATAGGTAGCGATGAACTCCAGAACTGGAAGGTTGACTAAACTTGGCACCAAAGCTTCCCAAAGTTTCACAAAAGCCAAAATTACGAGGGAGCAGAAGCTATAAGTAAGCAAAGAAGCCTGTTTGAAAAAAATGGGATATTTATGCAAAAAAAAGTGCAGAAGCAAGATACCATGAGTGGAATGCAGGATAGGGGAACAAGCTCTGTTCCAGAGTTTTAAGTTCTCATGAAGTCTGACTGACTCTGTTTCTTGCTTTTTTCCCCATCATTGATCTATGAGTTTTTTATTGGCCTCCTACCCTGCAAGGTGTTCCCTATTTCTGTGCCTTAATGCCTCAGGACTTTGGTGTCACTGACCTCAGACACCACATTGTTGTCCACAATCCTGTGGGTGGTGGTCTTTTGGATGGGGTGCATGGAGTTGCTGTTGTTCAGGCATCACCAAGATCAAAGTCCTCCCCTTCTTCCAGCAGGTGGAGGCAGGTGGTGATCTCTGCCTCCCGCTTAACCTCGATGTCCAGCAGGGCTTCATACTATCAGGCCTGGTACCACTCCTCTGTCTGTGTCTAGGCCAGCTCTGACTCCAGGTGCAGCAGAATCCTGTTGAGCTGTTTCATCTGCATGGCATACCGTGTCTCTACCTCCCTCAGGCTGTTCTCCAAACTGGCCTTCACATTTCTCATCATGTCCAAGTCAATCTCCATGGACTGAACCATACATCTCACCTCTGTCAGTGTCATCTCAATAGCTCCTATCTCAGTGGTCTGTGAAGTGACCAATGTGGTGTTCTCCTTAGTCTGCTGGGACCAGTGCTTGTCCAGATCCTTTTGGTTCTTCCAAGCAGGCTCATCAGAATGAGAGTGGATGCCTTGAGGTCCTGAGATTTGGGAGCATCCAACTCCACAGTAAACCCAGAGCTGGCAATCTGACTTTGTAGACCCTTTACTTTCTCCTTGTGGTTCTTTTCATGAAGACCAGCTCCTCCTTGAGAGCCTCAATCTCTGTGTCCAGCTGCAGTCAAGTGATACTGGTAACATCAACGACCTTTTGGAGCCCATTGATGTCATTCTCCGCAGACAGCAGCATGGCCACCTCCGAAGTTATCAGCAGCAATTTGGGGCATTGTCAATCTGCAGATCGACATAGGCATTGTCCACAAAACTTGCAAGGATCTGAGCCCTCAGGTCCTCAGTGGTCTCAGTGTAATGACCCCAGTCTCTGACCTAAGGTCCCTTCTCCAGGTGTTCCTGAATATTGCTTTCCAGTCTCCAATTATCAGCCTCCAGGGTCCTCACTCTCTCCAGGCAGGAGGCCAGCCTGTCACTCAGGCATTGCCTAGTCTCCTTCTCATTCTGGATGCCCATGATGCCCACCAGAACTCCATCAATCCCCGCAGCCAAGTCCTAGAACCCCAGTCACCCACACGCTGGTGGAGTGGCACATAGAGATCTGAGGCACCAAACTCCCAGGACCTGCATTGACGCTGCTGTGCTGCTGGCCGGCCGGCCCAGTGGCCGGGTGACAGCCCAGAGCCCTGGGACTGGGAGCCGGTGGCGAAGCTGGGGAGGACGCTAAAGCTCACGTTGCCTGCAGAGGAGGTGAGAGGCCAAGGGCCAGGTTCCAGGTGCTCTTACCTTTTTTTTTAGCTTTTATTATTTTCAATTTTAATTATATTTTATCAATTATGTTATTACAGTTGTCCTGATTTTCCCCCCTTTGCCCTCACTCCACCCAGCATCCCCCACTCCCTCAGGCAATCCCCCCACTGTTGTCCATGTCCATGGGTCATACATATAAGTCCTTTGGCTGCTCCATTTCCTGTGCTGTACTTTACATCCCCACGGCTACGCTGGTGCATTAATTTTAATGATTACTTTTTTGATCATTAAAGTAATTCACTAACACCCCTGTCCCTGTCCAGTGTCCCCAACCCTACTTTTTATATATTTCTTCAGCACCTACCATTTGTCAGACACCTTTCTTGGCACCAAGGATATAGCAGTAAGTAAAAGAGAAAAAAGTCATTCAGTTATTGGTGTCAAGTGGGATAATTATAATGAACATATAAACAGATCATATAACACAGGGTGGTAAATGCAATAGTAAATGCAATGACAGAGAGAAATATAAGCTATTACATTAGAAGAACACCTTACTTGGCTTAGGGTCAGCCTCACCCAACATTTTATTTGAAATAGTTTGAGTGCAGTTTTGTATATCTTGCAACCAAAAAAAAAAAAAAGAACCCAACTTGAACATGCTATTTAAATATATTTATATTGTTCCCCCTTGTCTCCCACCCTCAAGGAGTTGCTAAGAATGCCAATAGCCTACCAAGGTTAGAATTTAGGCTCCACCACTCACTAGCATATGACATAGCACATATTACAGAACCTCTACGTGCATCAGTTTTCTCTTCTACCCCATGCGGTTGCTGTGAAGACTCAGTGGGTAATTCATATGTAAAACTTTAGAAGTATGCCTGATATTTGATAAGAGCTAAACAATTGTTAGTTGCCATTGTTGTTGCGGTGGCTGTTATGTTAACCTTGTGTTTGTTGTAATCCGAGGAAGTGGCAGCTGGGAAAGACTAGGTGGCAGTACTTGCTTGTATGTGATTGATGGTTAAGGTCTAGTCCCCGGCTTTGCTAAACTAAATTGTGTTAGTGCACAGAGACTGGCTCACCTTAGCTCAGTATATGGTCAGAAAGTTCTGCTGAAGGTACCGGCTCCACTGACTCAACTCTGTTATCAGAGAACCAAGCTGGCCACTCTCCATTCCCAGTCTTTTTAGAAACAGAGTAAAAGACCTTTTTCTTAGTGATGACCTCAAGTCAGGCCTGCCCCCTGAGGTATTTGCAGGCCACCTGGATTGGATTTGGGGGTGCCCAACTCTTCTTCAGTCTCACTTTAACAGCAGATTTCTCAGATCTGCCTTTCCTGCTGATGGATGATCTCATTCATCAAAAGAAATTTCGAGGCTTTCTGATTTTACATCTCAGAGGGAAACCTTATCTTCAGCTTTAGGGGTGCATTGCAGTCACCCCAATATGAAAGATCATGTCAGCCATTTAAACATAACTTATTCTATTTAAAATTATCATGTGCTTTTGATCCTAATAAAATGAACCAGTATTCCTCAAGATGAGCTGAGTCTAAAATTGTCTTTCTCCCATCTTCTTGGAATCCTTGCTATTTAGGAATCTCCAGGGGGGCAACTGCATAAAACTTTGACTTGTCTGTATGAGAGACAGAGCTTGGCACTTAAGTATGCTTTCACAGTTATAACTCGACAGAACAGATGTTTGTGTGTTTCATGGGCATCATAAATATTAAGAATGATGTTATATGGTTTGGAAGGCACTTCCCATTAATTGTTAATGCTCACTATGTGGGTAAGAGAGGGTGATTCCTTGGGGGGAAATCAAGATACATTTTTATATTACTGTATTTCAATTTCAGTGCTGAGGCTGGGGGGAGTTAGTTTCTGATTTCTTGACTATCATATGAAAACTCTGAATAATATAATGCTTGAGTGTCCCTTGTTCCGTATAGTTCCATAGTGAGATATGTAATGTGTAACTGTAACAGGAGAGACGATGGACGGAAAAGGCAGAGGTGCATTCAAAGGCCAGTTTCACCTCTGCTTGGCTCAGTGATCATGGACTTACTTAGCCTTTATGAATTTAGTTATTTACCTATAAAACAGAGGCTAATAACATGTATAACAGAGAGCTGTTATAATTTAATAAGAAAGAGGTGTAGCCCTGGCTGGGGTGGCTCAGTGGATTGAGTGCTGGCCTTCGAACCAAAGGGTCACTGGGTTGATTCCCAGTCAGAGCACATGCCTGGGTTGCAGGTCATTCCCCAGTAGGGGCCATGCGAGAGGCAACCACACACTGATATTTCTCTTCCTCTTTCTCCCTTCCCCTCTCTCTAAAAATAAATAAATAAAATCTTAAAAAAAAAAGAAATAGGTGTAAAGATCCTAGGTCAGTATCTGTTATTTTTGCTTTGTATCAAATTAGAGATGGTGAGTGCTTGGTGTGAACTACACACACACACACAAACACACACAAACACACAAACAGCCAATGCATTACTAAATTCTTTGAATTTTTGGCAACTTAAGATTGCTTGGGGGTTTCTGCCCATGATATAGAAGGCTTTGCCCAGTGAAATTTCAGAGTCTTCATCAATGTCCCACAGGCAGGCCTGGTGCTGGTTGATCTTTCCTAGCTGCCCATGGCATTCATTCATCCATTTATTGAAGGCACCCTATGCTTCACAAAGAATATGGTCTCTGACCTGAGCAAGCTCATAGTTTAGTAGAGGACAAAGACGCAAAAACAATTACAGTATGATCTCTAGCAGAGCACCGTAGAAGACCAGAGGGAGCACACAGTTCTGTTTATTTGAGGGACACAGCTGTATTAAGGAATAATGAATCCAGGTACCTGTCCCAGATACCAATGCAAAACCAGAAATGTGCTAGTTCACTAAGATTTCTATACAAAACTCACTTCCTGGTGAAGATAATTTCGTTTTTCTTCTACCAAAGAGGACAATGCTTTCACATGGAAATTTTAAAAAACAAAGAATCATAAACCTCCTCTCTAGAGCTGACCTATGTCTGTTGATCAGTTTTGCCATGAACAGCTGCAGATGAAGTCAACTGAAATTCTGAAATCAAATCATGCATAGAGCCAAGCTGTTTTTTCTGGAATGAATTTCAAACTGTTGAACAAAGCCTAAATTTTATATTCTTTGGTATGTCTCCCAAGTAGTCTGATTCAGTAAATTGCAAAAGAAAATAGAAATGAGAACAAGAATTACAGAAAAATGAGATTTCTTTTTTCCAGAACGCTGACTCTACTTCAGCCAATGGGAGTGGTTGAACCCCCTTTTTTAATATAATAAAAATATTGGTTTCTCCCTAACCCCACCTAAAATTTTAAATGAATATTTTAAGTATATTGCTTTGGGGAAGCACCAAATTATTAGTCTGTCTGGGACACTTTCACGTCTCAGTATTTCCCTGGAAGAGAAGTGGATGAAAAGGGCATCAGGGAAGAGGAGACTTGTAGCTACCCCCAGGGGTGAAGTTTGTCTGGGAGGAGAAAAAAGGAGAAAAAGTAATGCTTCCTCTTCCCCCAGATTCATCATAACAAAGTCTATGATTCCTTGCATATGACTTTTTTCTCTCTGGAATGGTCTCTCCTACATCTGCCCATTTCACCACCATGCTGGTGAAACATAACCACTTGGTATGTAACCACTTCTTAGAAACTTTCCCAAATTGGCAGACCCACTGAGATAATTACCAAGATATTTCTTGACACACTTGATATAAGGTTATTAGTTAGGATTCCTATGAGGTATTGGATGTTTATTAGGCTCAGGCATGTGTGGCTTTAGAATATCTGCATAGAGTGGACCAATGTAAGTGAAGAAGAGAACAGAGCCACTGGCACAGGAGTTTACATATTCATTCTTTTAGGTACGTGGAATCCAGGATCCTCTTCCCTTTAATCCTGAAGTGGGGAAAGTGCCTTCAGGTGGTAGTGGCTCTAAGTCCTTTGCTCCATGGAAAATAGCCAAGGACAGTTGAGCAGGGCTTATGGTCTGAGTGGGGTTCCCAAGCACAAGGCTCTGTCTCCCTCAGGCTCAGCTAAAAAGCAATGATAAAAGCAAAGCCCAAAATTTGATTGAATTATTTGGCTCCAAGATTAGGGCTGGAGGGGCAGCTTTCTCCCAGATGGAAATGCTTGTAGAGACCATTGTTCCTTTGCTGAGCCCTCCCCTCTATCAGAGCCAGCAGGCAAGCACCATATCTGAGACTCCATCAACCTGGCTCACACTGTTCACCCTGCCCTGGTGATTTCCTGAGATCCTGCCCTACTCCACTTGTGGGCCCACCCAAGCCCTTTCAGTGACTTTTCCATACAAGAAGCTTCTCTTGGTTCATGCTTTGCAGTTTCCTAAAACCTCTCAAACAAATAGCATCTGGCCTCCGTATACCCTGTAGCTCTTGCTAAGTGGCTCCAGGCCTGGCATTGGTATCAGCCATCCTCACTTCACAGCTTGGCCTCTCCTGGGCACCTCCAAGCCCAGCACAAATAACGGCCACTGGCAGATTGCTCTGTAGCTCCAGGCAGGGCACAGGCAATGGCTGACTTTGGCCTATACCTTCTGGGAGGCCCCAAGAGCCAGTGCACCCAGTGGACAGCTTCAGACCATACTGGATTACACCCAGCCACCTCCACAAGTGATATATTCAAGGGGAAGACTGGACAGGCACCAAAGCCCCACTGAAATGAGTCCTGTTCCTTAGGGTCAGCCCCAGCACAGCAGCTCCTCCACTGTAGTCACAGCTGGTCCTCACAGCTGAACGGCCCAGGCAGTCAATCCCTCTGAGTGATAAGCCAACAGCAATTAAGTCTCAACTACAACAGGAAGGTGCCCATAGCTCAAGTGACTGGAGAGGCTATGCTACTGGGACCTATGGGACACCTGCTACATAAGGCCATTCTACCAAGACTGAAAGATGTTGTAGCTACCTAATACATAAAAATACTGAGAGGCAGCCAAAATGAGCAGACAAGAAAGAGGTCCCAAATGAAAGAATAGGAGAAATCTCCAGAAATAGAACTAAATGAAATGAAGGCAAGCAAACTACCAGATACAGAGTTCAAAAGAATTGGTATACGGATGCTCAAGGAACTGAGCGAGAACTGCAAGAGCATAGAAAAGGACATAGAAAGCATAAAAAAGAACCAATCAGAAATGAAGAATACATTAATTGAAATGAAGAATACATTACAGGAAATCAGCAGTAGGGTTGATGAAGCAGGGGATCAAAACAGTGATCTGGAAGATAAGGAAGCTGAAAACACCCAATCAGAAAAGAAAAAAGAAAAAAAGATTAAAAAAAACCCTGAGGATAATATAAGGAGCTTCTTGGACAACTTCGCATGTACCAACTTTTGCATCATGGAGATGCTGGAAAGAAAAAAAAAGAGAGCAAGGAATTGAAAACCTATTTGAAAAAATAATGATGGAAACTTTCTCTAACATGGTGAAGGAAATATACATACAAGTCCAGGAAGTACAGAAGGTCTAAAACAAGATGAATCCAAAGAGGTCCACACCAAGACACATCATAGTTAACATGCCAAAAGTTAAAGACAAAGAGAAAATCTTAAAGGCAAAGAGAGAAAAGCAGTTAGTGTCCTGCAAGTGAGCTACCATAACACTGTCAGCTGATTTCTCAACAGAAACTTTGCAAGCCCAAGGGACTGGAATGAAATATTCAAAGTGATGAAAAGCAAGGACCTACAACCATGATTACTCTACCCAGCAAAGCTGTTATATAGAATCAAAGGATAAATAGTTTCCCAGACAAGAAAAGCTGAAGGAGTTCATCACCACCAAACCAGTATTACAAGAAATATTAAAGGGTCTTAAAGAAGAAGGAGAAGGAAAGAAGAAAAAGAGATCAAAATATGAGTAATAAAATGGCATGTTGGCGGGAATAAAAAACAGTATAGCTGTTATGGAAAATGGTATGGAGGTTTCTAAAAAAAACTAAAAGTAGAATTACCTTATGATCTAGTAATTCCACCCACTCCTGGGTATATAACCAAAAGAATTCAAAGCAGGGCCTCAAAGACATATCTGTATACCCATGTTTATAGCAGTATTATTCACAATAGTTAATATGTAAAGTAATCCAGGTGTCCATCGATGGATGCATTAATAAACAAAATGTGCCATAATTCAATATATTATTCAGCCTTAAAAAGGAAGAAAATTCTGATATATGCTACAACATGGATGAACCTTGAGGACATTACACTAAGTAAACATGCTAGCCACAAAAAGACAAGTTTTGTATCATTCTGCTTATATGAGGTACTTAGAGTAGTGAAATCATAGTATATCAGAGAGAAAATAGTGTAGTGGTTGTCAGCAGTTGAGGGGAGGAGGGGATGGGGAATTATTATTATTTAAGGGGTTTAGAGTTACAGTTCTGCATGAACGAGCTCTGGGGATAGATGGCGGTGATGGCTGCACAACAATATCAATGTATTTCATGCCTCTGTACCACGTACCGGCTATGTTTCTTACCATTACAGAAAAAATGAAAAAAATAGTAGAAATCAATGTTTTGTGTTCATGATACATAACACAAATAATATCCAGGTGGCCTAAAATTGCAGTTACTTTGGATTTATGTAATTGATGAGGATTAGTATCTTGTGTGTGAGGGTACTTAATGAATATTTGTTAACAAATGTTTCATTTCTCATGGGGATGTTCTCCAGGAGCGGTGATCAGGGAGATGTCATGATAATCTGCATGTAACCTTTCTAAAATAAAGCAAAGATATTTTGGAAAATATAAAATATCTATTTGGGTTTTTGAAAACAATATTTATAAATTTTACCTGTTCTCAATTTAATAGTTGCTTTCCTGTTTTGAGCATTTTGGATTGCAACTACATGATGGAAATTTAAAATTTAGAAAAATTGGTTTTCATATTTCATATAGCCATTTTTCCTTTTTCTTAAAATGAAGGCACACCTGTCCTTTGAAATAAACTATCCCCAAGAGGTAATATACTCCTTATTGATTCAATAATTTACTATCCAGTTGGACTTTTATTAGATAGATCAATGTAATAAATACTAGGATTTTTTAAAAAGTAGCTTATATAATTTGCTTTTCATATATGCTGTATAGGTTCTTTAATGAAGTTTTTTCAGTTTAAAACTCTGCTTTTAAAAATACACAGACATGTATGGAATAAAAGCCAAAGTTTTAATTTATTCTATATTATGTGCTACAAGCAATACTAATAGAGAAATTTTGACACAGTTTCTTCTCAAAGCATTTAAAACTTCATACATATTTATGCATAAAAACATATGAAAGAGCACCTATTAATGTACTAGCAGCAATTTTCTCTGGGTGGTAGTGAAACTACAGGCAATTTTTAATTTTCTTTTTCCCTGTCCACACTTTCTGTTTTTTTCTCAAGTAAACATATTAAAATGTAGAAATAACTATTGGGAAAAAGTAAGCTACTATGTGAAAAATGATCTTTGGGATATTAAACCTGACATTTGGGAGTGTGAGTTTTCACTTAGCATATTTTATCACCACTAACAGATTAGAACTACAGCTCACCTTACCAGCTCTGAATGGGAATGAAGGAAACCTTCTTCACACAGTCATTGTCAGGACAGTAGAGAGCAAATATCCAAAGCAGCCCTCATAGAGCCTGGCACACTGTGTGTGCTTAATGAACTAAAGCTGTTGTTATTATTAGTGTATGCTAAGACCATAAAAATAAACTCCCCAGGCACCCTTTAATCCTTCTTTGACACTGTTCTCAAATCAACAGGAGATAGACACTTGGGTCCTTTAGAAAAGCACTCAGAGAATTAAGCTGCTTATTTTCTTCTTAGTTTTCAAATTTTCAATTAATGAAATATTTCAAACATACAGAAAATATGAGAAACCCATCCTCTATCTTACTCTTTTTAAAGGTGAAATATTGTAGATAAAACTAAAGTCCTAGATTCTTGACTCTCCTTTTCTTTCTCCCCAGAGATAACCACCACCTTAAAGCTGACTTCCAAAAGCACTTTCGTGCTTTTCTACTTATATCCATAGTATCCATACTCACATCTATATTTTATGTTCATAAATAATATATACAATTGTTTATGTGTGAGGAAACATGAAGCCTAATCAGAAATTCCTTCCACTTGGGATGCTTTTCTTCCCCATTTCTCCATCTTAAGTAATAAGTCTACATATATTTTAAAATATAACTTGGCTTACCAATATGAAATTACTCCAATTATAAGCCTTGCATTCCATATTACTGCATGTTTATCTTTAAACCAGATACAATTGTAGAAAGATAAGCCAAGCTTCCTAAAGGCTCCATGTAGAATAGTTTATAATCCTAATTATTACTTTTAAAACAAGAACTTAGAAAAGTAATTATATCTTAGTAAGCCTGTTCATTTATTAAATTGGGTTTTACTCTAAAATATTTATGTTCTTATGTAAATGGAACAGATCTAATTAAACAAGTCAACAAGGAAAAGCACAGACAGAAATGAAATATTTTTATTTAAATTTAAAGTGCTAAATCATTGTTGGAAAGAATTACTAATTCTCTAAATTGTTAATGCCAACCGTATCCCCTCAAATATTGCTTTTCAACCTGAAAATATAATTTATGGAGACATGGCATGATGTACTAAATGTTATAAGCACATCATTGCAAACACATTGGTGTCAACTCGAATGGTGACCTCATGCCATTTCCTACTGCTCACCCCTTCTCGTCCTAAATAATCACAAAACATCCACTTTAAGAGCCATTCTAGCCCTGGTGGCTGTGGCTCAGCGGACTGAGTGCTGGCCTACAAACCAAAGGGCTGCTGGTTTAATTCCCAGTCGGGGCACGTGCCTGCATCATGGGCCAGGTCCCCAGTTGAGGGTGTGCTAGGGAACCACACACTGATGTTTCTCTCCCTATTTCTCCCTTCCTTTCCCTCTCTCTAAAAATAAATAAATAAATCTTTTTTTAAAAAACTTCTTCTTCTTTTATTTTCTTTTAAGGAGTCATTCTAGGATTTTTGACCACACCAGCTACCAAGCTGTCTTCTAGGATGGGCAGAACTAAGCCCCTGAATCATTTTGAAAACTAGCAAGCCGTCAGTCTTCTAGCACTTCTGTTGTCTACATTTAAACTAAAACGATGGCAACAACCGAGTTATCTCATCTGGAAGATTTTTTCGCTCTTAGCTATAATCCCTCTGGGCCAAGAGCTTTAAACTCAGTGAGGTTTTATTACACTTTTCTCTAGTATCATCACCCCTATCGAGATCTTTGCCTGCCTCTTACCCATCTTGTCTCCTTTTCCAGTCACAATATCTCTATCAGGACTTCTTGATAGCAGCAACACAGAATTTGAGTAGATCCCCTATCCTTTGCTTTTTTTCCCCCTTAACGTTATGCCATCCATACCAGTGAGTCCAGTCACTGCCATTGGTATTAAAAAAGCAAGGGGAGAAAAATAAAAGAGCTGAGGCTACCTCCTTCTAGCTCTTCTTTCTGGCAAGCAATTAACAAGGAAAACGTTCAGCTTCCTTTTCTCCACACTTCTCTCCTCAGTCATTCCCTTAGAACTGTGTAAGGGTTAAATAAGGGAACAGATGTAAAAGCCTTAGAACAGTGCTTAGCACGTGCACAGTACTCAACAAATTTTAGGTACTGTTAATATTTACTGTGAAAAGATAAATAAGTCTTCTGATAAACGGTGCTGGGACAACTGAATATCAACATGCAAAAGAATGAATTTGAACCCTGTCCTCACACTACACACAAAAATCAGCTCAGATGGATGTAGACCTGAATGCAAGTGCTAAAACTATAAAACTCTTAAAAGAAAATACAGAAATAAATCTTTGTGATTTGGGGATAAGCAAACCCTTCAAATACATGACAACAACAGCATGATTGACAAAAGAAAAAGATAGGTAAGTTGGACTTTATAAAAATTAAAAACATTTGTGCTTCAAAGGACATCATCAAGAAAAAGAAAAGACAACCCACAGAATGGGAGAAAATATTTGCAAATCATATATCTGATAACAGAGTGATATCTAAAATATGCATATATTTATAAACTCATACAACTCAGTTAATAAAAGACCAATAACCCAATTAGAAATGGACAAAGGATATGAATAGACATTTCTCCCAAGATATATAAATGACTGAGTGCAAATGAAATGATGCTCAACATTACGTGGGCATACTTGTAATGTAGAGATGTTCAACATTAGTCATTAGGGAACTGCAAATAAAACCACAATGAGCTACCACTTCACAACCGTGAGGATGTGTTAAGAAAACAGATAATGACAAGTGTTGACAAGGATGTGAAGAAACTGAATTGCCCTTATATGCTACTGGATGTGAATTGCCCTTATATGCTACTGGTGGAGATGTAAAATGGTGTATCCACTTTAAAACAGTCAGGCAATTTGTCAAAAGATTAAACATTTCATTACTATATGACCTAGCAATTCTGCCCAAGAGAGATAAAAACATATGTCCACAAAAAATCTTGGATATGTATGTTTATAATAGCATTATTTATAATATCCAAAGAGTGGAAACAACTGCAATGTACATTAATGAATGGATGAATAAAATGTGTATATCCATACAATGTAATATTATTCAATAATTAAACAAGAATAAAGAATTGATACATGTTACAATGTGGATGAATCTTAAAAACATTGTGTTAAGTAAAAAAATGATTCAAAAGACCTCCTGATTGCCTTTACATGAAACGTCAGAGTAGGTAATTCTGCAGAGATGGAAAGTAGGTGAGTGGCTGCCTGGGGCTGCTGAGGCGGTGGGATAAAGGGAGAGTGCTTCCTGGGTTGAATGGATATGAGGTTCTTCTGGGGGTGATAAAAATGTCCTAAAACTGATGGTGAGGATGGTTGCACAAATCTATGAATATCCTTAAAAAACATTGAATTATATCCTTTAAGTGGGTGAAATGTGTAATATGTGAACTATATCTCAATGAAGCTGTAGGTAGATGATAGATAGATAGATAGATAGATAGATAGATAGATAGATAGATAGATAGATTGATTGATCGATCCAGGAATTTAGAAAATTCCCAATGTTTAGGAAATTTAGGAAAGTCAGATCTCAGCCCCCTGTTTACAACATAAGAAATAAAGTGAGTAATAACAGTCTGTGCATGTGAGTAGGAAAAACTCTTCCCCGTGTGTGTCCCTTTACTACTTACACAGAACACTTCACTTCTGATACCTCTGGTCACCGAAGGTGTGGGTGTTTTCTCCCAAAAAGCAATTCTCTATGATTTCAGCTGGGTGTCCCATTTCAAATCACTCCTGACACTATCTGCCTGGAGTTAGCATCAGAGCTCACAAGTTAAGTGCTCAGTCCCACAAGACTGTACCACATGCCTCCACTCCAGATGCCAGTCACAGGTCCCTGGTTGTCACCTGTACTTCTGACAGGCCAGCTATAAAATCACTCGGGTTCCTATGATCCTCTTCTGGGTTCTAGTAATGGCTCACAGAACTCAGGGAAAATTTAAAATTTATCAGCTTATTATATAATAAAAGGTGCAATAAAGGATACAGGTGAACAGCCAGATGAAGAAATACGTAAAAAGAAGTCTAGGAGGGGTCTGGGCACAGAAGGTCTGTCCCTGTGGAACTAAGGTACGTCACCCTCCTGGTACTAATGTACATTTGCCAACCTGTAAGCTCTCCAAATCCCACGCTCTTGTCATTCTTACGGAGACTTTATCACGTAGGCATGATCAATCAATAACTTCACATCCAGCTCCTCTCCCCTCTCTGGAGAATGGGAGTTGGGACTAAAAATCCCAAGCATCTAACCGTGGCTGCCCCCTATCCAGAAGCCACCCCGGAGCCCGCCCAGAGCCACCCAGGGAATTCAAAGGGATTTAGGAGTGCTGTGTCAGAAACTCAGATCAAAGGCCAAATATTAGAACAAATGATGCTCCTGGTGCTCTTATGACTTAGGAAATCACAAGGGCTTAGGAGCTCTGAGGTCAAAGACTAGATATTGAGACAAATTCTCCTAGCACCTCTGTTTAAAAGGGGTTTAGGAGCTCTGTCAGGAACAGGGGGGCAAGGACCAGTACAAGTATATTTCTTATTATTTCACGGATGATACCCAACCCTCTCTTTTCCCTAAGAACTTCTCTCTGCTTTCTAATGTAGAAGTCTTATCATGAGTTTGTCTTTTCTGGGAAATTCAGGAGTAATTTCTTTGTTTCATCTCCTGGTGTCTGTCTGTCTGCCTGTCATGCACAAACATACTTGTTTTATTGTACTTTGCTTTATTGCGTGTCACGCTGTGTTTTTACAGATTGAAGACAAGACCCAGCAAGATCACCACTCACTTGTTTGCTACTCACTTTAGTGCCGTGGTCTGGAAATGAACCCGCACTGTCTCTGCAGCATGCCTGAATATAGGGACCCCTTCATCTTATGATTTATTTAGAAAACCAAGGCCCTAAGAGGATGGATCCAAACAATAAATTTGTTAAACCCACATCCTCAAAGTCATCATATTTAGTAGGCAGGATTTACCCAAATATAAGGTAAAGTCTTGACTTAAGGCTCAAACCACACTGCAGATAATTTAGATACAATAATATTGTGTTCAAAAGAAGTTCAAACTATAATGTATGATCTCAACTTTTTCAAAAATGTAAACTCTGAGTCCCAGAGGGCAGAATTCATGTTTTATTCATCTTTGCCTTATAACCACCTCTGACACACAGCAGATGTTCTCCGAACATCTGAATGAAGGAAGGAATGATTAAAGAAATAAAATTACTTTTAGTGGGGTTATGTTCTTGGCCCTGATTCAGATATGTCCAATTTTTCTAGTCTGATAAAATATTTTTGAATGCTGCCCAATATCTTCATTTCCATCATATTACATCTAATTCTAATATGTATCTTTTACATGATGCATCTCTTATGGGTAATTTATTTGGATAATTCAGTTATTTTTCCTGAAAAGAAAAAAAACACTGTGAAATCAATGGTGTATCTTCAATCATTGACATTTCAGAGTTGAGGAAATCAACTTGCCAGTAATAACTTGCTATCAACATTCGGTGTCATCAGAAAATTTGAAAGGTGTGCACGTACGTCATTTTAAATTGTTAAACAAGTAATGGGAAGACAGAACAATCTAACAGGGATAAATATAAAATCCTACATTGGCGTCCAAAAATTCAGCTGTGTAGGTTCAAGATGAGGAATATGTGGCTCAAGAGCATTACAAGTGCAACAGATTTAGAAGTTTCAATTAACTGCAAACTTGATAAAAATCAATCATGTAACGTAAGTAGGCAAAAAGCAATCCATGTGAATAGAGTTTCCAGCTCAAGTTAGCCCTGTCTTCTCCATTTCCTTCTGCCCTCTAACAAAGCACTGGGCTACTTCTGCCCATAACACTTGAAAAATAAGCCATGCCCACAAGCACGCAATCAGAATGAAGAGCATACTGAAACCCTTATCATACACAAAATAGTCAAAGGCATTTGAGTTGCTTGTACCTCTAATGACTGAAAGGGTAGTGTATCTCCCTGTAGCTGAGTGTCTTATGGAAAATCATTTTGGAATTGAATTAGAATTGATGAGTAGAAGTTATCAGAGATAAGTTAAACCACATTGCTCTTCAAGAATGGATTGAGCTACTACCTCTCAAACTAGCTACTCATCTCTGGAGGCACTTACACAAAAGTCAGATGACATCCTGTAAGGCACTGTAGCCAGCCTCCTAGATGGCCCCCAAATCCATAGCTCCTGGTATTTGTGCCTTTGTGTCATCCTCTCCTTGATGGAGGGATGGACCTAATGACGTATAATGAATAGAATTAGGCAGTGTGCTGGTGTATGACTCAGGGCAAGGTCATAAAAAGGTGGACAAGGTGGCACCATTCTTTTTCTTGTATCACTTGCTCTGAGAGAACTCAGCTGTCAAGCACTGAGCAGCTCTATGGAGGAGCCCACATGATGAACTGAAGGTTTCTTGTCAATAGCCACATGACTGAACTTGAGGTGAGTTGTCTAGACTCAGTCAAACCTTAAGTTGACTGCATCCCCAGCCAACAGTTTGACTGCAGCCTCATGAGATATCTTGAGTTCGGGCCACCCAGTTAAGCCTCTCCAGGGTTCCTGAACCTCTGAAACTGTGTGAGATAATAATTGTTTTAAGTTGCTAAATTTGGGGGTAATTTGTTATGCAGACACAGGCAACAAATACAGACATGTTATAGATGGTTCAGGTATTTTGTTGAACTACTTTGTCATTTATGGTCCCTTTAGCTTTGGGAATCTATGATCAGGTATAAGATGATGTATTTGCCTACAAGATTATTTCCCTATGGGAACTTTATTTTAAAAGATTCCTTCCTTCCTTCCTTCCTTCCTTCCTTCCTTCCTTCCTTCCTTCCTTCCTTCCTTCCTTCCTTCCTTTCTCTCTCTCTCTCTTTCTTTCTTTTAAAAAAGATTTTATTTATTCACTTTTAGAGGGGAAGGGAGGGAGCTCTCCACTTGGGTCCCACCCACAACCCAGGCACATGCCCAACCAGAATTGAACCAGTGCCCCCCCCACCCCTGGTAGGCTGATGGCACTCAATCACTGATCCAAGGAGTTAAAGAAATGTTCATCCAGAACAGTAGTAGGGGTGGAGACAGGCAGTAGGGGCAGAGAAGACACCCAGCAAGGTAGTGGCTAGAGGACTGGGGTGGACGGCAACACCTGGCAGACTGGGCAGTCCCACATTTGTGTGTAGATAAACTGGGAGGAACAACTGGAGAGCAAGACAGACCATGCAACCCAGGGTTCCAAATTGCAGAAATAAAGCCTCAAAACCCGGGACTGAAAAAACCTGTGTGGGTTGTGACAGCAGGAGAAACTCCCAGCCTCACAAGACAGTTCATTGGAGAGATTCACAGGGTCCTAGAATGTATACAAAACCACCCACCAGGAATTAGCACCAGAAGGGCCCAATTTGCTTGTGGGTACTGGAGGAAGTGACTGAAAGCCAGCCAAGAGCTGAGCAAGAGGCATTGTTCCCTCTTGGACCCCTCCCCCACATACAGCACCACAAGCAGCCAAGTTGGTTGCCCCACCCTGGCGAATACCTAAGACTCTGCCCCTTATTACAGGTCTGCTGAGACAAAAAAAAAAAAAAAAAAAGAGGCCAAATGAAAGAACAGATCAAAGCTCCAGAAAAAATACAACTATCAGGTGCACAGTTCAAAACACTGGTAATCAGGATGCTCACAGAATTGGTTGAATTTGGTTGCAAATTAGATGAAAAAATGAAGGCCACACTATGTGAAATAAAGGAAAATGTACAGGGAACCAACAGTAAAGGGAAGGAAACCAGGACTCAAATCAATGGTGTGGAGCAGAAGGAAGAAATAAACACTCAACCAAAATGGAGTGAAGAAACAAGAATTCAAAAATAGAAGGAGAGGCTTAGGAACCTCCAGGACAACTTTAAACGTTCCACCATTCAAATCATAGGGGTGCCAGAAGGAGAAGAAGAAGAGCAAGAAATTGAAAAGTTATTTGAAAAAATAATGAAGGAGAACTTCCCCAATCTGGAAAAGGAAATAGACTTCCAGGAAGTCCAGGGCGTTCAGAGTCCTGAAGAAGTTGGACCCAAGGAAGCACACACTAAAGCACATCGTAATTACATTAGCCAAGATGAAAGATAAGGAGAGAATCTTAAAAGCAGCAAGAGAAAAGGAGACAGTTGCCTACAAAGGAGTTCCCATGAGACTGTCAGCTGATTTCTCAAAAGAAACCTTACAGGCAAGAAGGGGCTAGAAAGAAGTATTCCAAATCATGAAAGGCAAGGACCTACACCCAAGATTCCTCTGTCCACCAAGCTATCATTTAGAATGGAAGGGCAGATAAAATTCTTCCCAGATAAGGTCAAGTTAAAGGAGTTCATCATCACCAAGTTCTTTTTATATGAAATGTTAAAGGGACTATCTAAGAAAAAGAAGAAAATAAAAAATACGAACAGTAAAATGACAACTCACCACTATCAACAACCAAACCTAAAAAACAAAAACTAAGCAAACAGCTACAACAGGAACAGAATCACAGAAATGGAGATCACATGGAGGGGTATCAGCTGGGATGGGAAGGGAGGAAGGGGGAAAAGGTAGAGAAAATAAAAAGCATAAAGGGTAGGTACAAAAGAGACAGTGGGGAGGTTAAGAGTAGTATAGGAAATGGAGAAGCCGAAGAACTTGTATGTACGACCCATGAACATGAACTAAGGGAGGGGGGGAATGTGGGTGGGAGGGGGGTACAGGACAGAGGGGAATAAAGGGGGAAAATGGAACAACTGTAACAGCATAATCAATAAGATATATTTTTCCAAAACAATCTATTGTGGTAGGTTATTATTATTACCCTTTAACGGAGGAGTAACTGACCCCGACTTTGTTTATCCACCCCAATTCTCCTCCCACGTCTGGGTAGCAGGTCTCTGTTCTCAGAATCCTTCTTATAGGAAGACTCATCCACCAAATAAAGTCTACAGTTTCTTAACCCTTGTTTCCACTATTGCACCTCCACCAACCTGGGCTTGACTGACTCACCTAGGCTTGCTTAGGTGTAGGCTTTGTTCCACCTAGCCCCTGTGCTTTCACTTCTGATTGGCCAGATCTTAAGGGTCATTATCCACTCCTGACCATGTTCTAGGCCTAGGAAGCTTCCCATTCATCTAGTATTCCAGCCCATCCTCTCCCTCCTTGCTGCCCTGGTCAATTAGTCCTAGCGTATGGCCTTGGACAGGCACAAAGGTATCAGTAAATTTTGAAGTCTTTTTTGGCCAGTTTCAGAGTCATGTCTTATTTTGAACACTTTCAGGTGGGGCACCCATTAAAGCTCATTCTGTCCTGGAAACCTAGATTTTCATGATTTCTACTCTACATCTTGTTGTGTACATTAGACCTTCCTTTTATTTATCATTTTAAGTGATTATCTAAGGTCTCCTCTCTGACAGTGTAACATTGAAATGATCTTTGGAGATTCATTTTAACCATTCATTTATAAAATTTTACATATGATCTTCACAATATGGCACTAGGGATTGCCCCTAAGACTTTAAATACAACTTTAATAAAGTAGTGGGGTTTTTTTTGTTGTTGTTGTTGTTGTTTGTTTTTAGAGTACAAAGATGGAGCAGAATAAAGTCTGAAGAAATAGTTACTGTTTTAAGCATGTTCATCATGATCTACTTGAAAGTAACTGATTCATGAATCTACCTGGGCAACATCTATAGGATTCATGATTTCACACCTGACATTCTTCTGCTGTACTCCAATATGAGGAAGGCAACAGAATCTGAACAACGGGCAAGTAAACCAGATAAATACCTACCTGCTTTCCTAAAGACCCATGAACAAACTTCGGTACAAGCCAGTGCCAACAGTTACATTAAAAGTAGATGAAAAAGAGTTATTTTGGATGAGTTCAGCACCTATAAAATACTCAAGCAAAATGTGACTAGCGCTTTCCTGGCTGGTGTGGCTAGGTTGGCTGGAGCACCATCCCATAACCGAAAGGCTATGGAATTCCTTGTTCTGATACCTGGTTCCTGGTAAGACTTTAAGGAGCTCATTGATGCATCTCAGCATCCACTTTAGCATTTAATTCTTGCTCATGCCACTTTCCCAAATTATGAGGAGCATAAAGAAAGAAAATATTGCCCTGGCGGGTGTAGCTCAGTGGATTGAGCACGGGCTATGAACCAGGCATCGCAGGTTTGATTCCCAGTCAGGGCACATGCCTAGGTTGCAGGCCATGTCCCCCAGCAACCGCACATTGATGTTTCTCTCCCTCTCTCTCTCTCCTTCCCTCTCTAAAAATAAGTAAATAAAATCTTAAAAAAAAAAAAGAAAGAAAATATTGTACTTAATAAACACAGTAACAATGTGGGAAATAGATGCTTACTTTTAAAATTAGTTTTTAATTAATTTAGTCAACATAAAAGAAATACAGCCTCGTTAAATAAGATTTTTTAAATGTAAAAAAAAATTCGATTCCTGGTCAGGGGCATATACCTGGATTGCAGGTTCAATTCCAGCCTGGGCATGTCTGATCCCCAGCCGGGGTGCGTATGGGAGGCAACCAATCAATGCTTCTCTCTTGCATAGATGTTTCTCTCTCTTCCTTCCTCTCTCTCCAAAAGCAATGAAAAAAATATCCTCTGGTGAGGATTTTAAAAAATTGTGACTAGTTCTGTCAGTCAAATAGATGATCAAAGACATCTTTTTTCCTTTTGATTCTGGTTGTTCAGATTCTGTTGCCTTCCTCATCAGTACAATTCACTGGGTCTATAGATAAAATCTGCAGAAACCTCAGCAATCAACGGGCAACTCCACAGCCTTTTAATTATATTGCTCTACCTTGTTTTAGCACCTTATATTTCTCTACCACTTTACACCATGACATTCCTACCCTGAATTCATTATGTAAAACAAACTGTGGTGAAGGAAAGCAGTTGTCAAACTTAGAAAGATCTGGGCATTTACACACCTGAATCTTTCCAGTGGGCAGTTCAAAGGCAAAACATCTTGTCACAGGGAGGGAGAGTTAAACTGAAATTATGACTATTCAGTGTCTCCATTACTTTGGAGACCAAAGTGCGTTTGATCCTTGTTCTGATACCTGCTTCCTGGTAACACTTTAGGGAGCGCATTGATGCATCTCAGCATCCACTTTAGCACTGAATTCTTGCTCATGCCACTTTCCCAAACAATCACGAGGAGCATAAAGAAAGAAAGAAAATATTGTACTTAATAGACACAATGACAATGTGGGAAACTTACTTTTAAAAATAGTTTTTAATTCATTTGGCCAACATAAAAGAAATACGTCCTCATTATATACGATTTTGAAAATGTCACAAAATTAAAAATCATTTTTATAGCCCCAATCCAAAAGATAACCATTAATAATACTTCAGTGGATTTCCTTTGGGGCTTTTAGTCACACATATTTAAAAAAACAGCTTGTGCCCTGGCTGGTGTGGCTCAGTGGATTGAGCACCGGCCTGCAAACTGAAAGGTCGCAGGTTCCATTCCCAGTGGGTTGCAGCCCAGTGCCCAATTGGGGGTTGTGCGAGAGGCAATGATTGATGTATCTCTCATACATCAATGTTTCCCTCCCTCTTTCTCCTCCCTTCCCCTCTAACTAAATAAATAAAATCCTTAAAATAAATTTAAAAAAGATTACTGTGATCATCCTATATATATATAGGATATATATATACTTTTGTGTCCTATTTTCACTTCCAATTATAACTCAAGCAAAAATGCATACTTTGAAAGTTGATGTGAATACAGGGTTTAGTAAAAATATGTGTTTCATTTAAATTGGAAGTCAAGATTATATTACTTTGAACATCATAAAACATATTTCTTCATCATTTTACCACTCCCTTTTGCATTATTTAAGTTGAACACTATATTTTTCCAGATTCTGGAGAGTTTTATCTTTTTGGACAGTAAATATGATTGCTAGCAGTTATTATATTTTATGGCAAATTAAAAATGTTGTTTTAAATCTGTTAGCTTGCACTTGGCCTGACATTTATATCATGGAATATTTTATTCAATTCATTAACATATTACCAAAGATCTGTATTACCTTTGAAATAAAATAATTCTATTCTTATTATGATAGCCTTCTGCGAATCAATGATTTAAAAACTCCAAAGCACAAATATTTATCAAACTCTTCAATATTACAACAGTTTTCCTCCCATTCACCCATCCTGCAGTCCTGATATGACACCATAAGGAGTAGTAAGCCCGAATTAAAGTTTTTCTTTTTAAAAACTGACAAAGGCTTGCTACACCAGCATCAGTGACAGGAGGAGAAATGTCTCCAGTCTACTACACTCCCCTCCAAGCCAGGTTTTAATTTGTTGGGAAGGGGGGGTAGGAGGGAAGCCTATAAAAATCTTGGCAAAATACAGAGCTGCTAATTTAATCAATTTTAGTAGTTAAGGCAGTGATTTCAAGTGCTAACACAATCTGCTGAAAACTAATTTCCAAGGTAGGGGAGATTCATTTGTTTCTACTTTTTCTTCCCAGTTTCCCAGTCTAAGGGGATGAGCGTAGCCATCATGGAACCACTCACTGAGAGACCGCCCCCCCCCTACCACCGCACACCAAAATTTAGGCAGCTTGGGCTCTAACTCAAACCCTGAAGTAGCAGAGAAATCTACTCTCCTTTGGCCTGCGGAGGGATTTTGAGATGGCAGTGAAGCAGACCCCACCTGATGTGGGAATACACACCTGCCTGAGAGTGCCCTAAGGACTGAAATTGTGTTGAGCCCCAAGAAAGAGCTGAGCGCCTTTTGCACAGGAGGAGAGGAGTGGGGAGGGGGAGGGGAGAAGAGAAGGGGTGCTCTCCCTCTCATCTGTGACTGAGATCTTCCAGTTCTCATTGCCTCTTGTCATTCAATGTATTTTATAGTATAGTGGCACCATATTTTGATATATTAACAGATATGTTTCTAATTCCTGGTAGTTCCTTTATACCCTATTTAAAAAATAATACTATGAAGCATGGATTACCTTGGGGAAGGACTGTTACAGCAGAAAAGGCTTTTGGAGTACAACAAGCTCAAACCCTGAAGCTTTCTGAGCATAGACAACTGGGGAGATTTGTCGGTATCACCCCTGGGACAAAATATAGTTTATCTGAACTGGAAGATCAAGAGAGAAAATCAGAGGAGAGAGTTCAGGGTCCTCCCTGATTCATACCACCTGGTATGAGGAATCCAGGGGTAGAGGAACCTGTGTGCAGCCCAATAGAGCCCAGTGAGGTTTCAAAATACCATAGTCCCCCTTACCCATCATGTGAGGGTACAGAAGAAATATCTGTGTCTTGGAAGGTGGGACAGGGGCAGCCTCAAAGCATTGCTTGGGCCTCAGTGTGGAGTAGGGAGAAGCAAAATGCTTTCTACACACCTAAGAGTAACACAGACTTTGGGGAGGGCTTAGACACTCCGACTAGTTCTTTGTAGTCTAGGAAAGGTGACGGAGCATGAAAGTAGGGAGAAAGTGTGTTTAGAGAGCCTCTGGCGTCAGGAGGAGAGACAACAGAACAGTCACCCCAGCCAAAGACAGACAGGACGTGGAATATTTCAGCAGATGCCAGCATGAGCTGATGAACAAGGACAAGACACTACCCATCCCCACCCTGATGCTGTGCCACTAATAAGTCCCCATGTCTCAAATGAATAGAGCAGTGGGAACGCTAAATTGACTAAGATTTAGTATCTGTCACTTGGCAGAATGACAGAGAGAGAGAGAGAGAGAGAGATGCAAAAAAATGAAGGTACATTTCTTACAAAATTGATTTGTATTTCTTGAGATCTGTGCCAGTTACATGTATCCTATAGAATTTCCAACAAATGCATACCATAGACCAAATCCTTTTTTAAAATGTCCTATGTATTAGACTTTGAATTAGGGTTGGACATCACATAGACATATGAAGAAAAGAACTTTGTCAAGTTCTGATCGTTATCATTTTCAGATTGGAGTCACGGTTTTACCATATCTCTTTGGGAGTGGGGGTAACAATTTTCCTTAGTTTGTTCAAAAATAGGTGCACTGATTCATCCAGAGGACGATGCTGCACTGCCTGCTTACATTAACTGCTCAGTCGGTGGACTGTCTCATTTCCTCTCAGTTCCTGGGGTGAACTCACCCCAAATGTCACTACCATTGTCCACCCTTCATCAACTTCTATGTCTCTTCCGTGCCTTGGTGTCCTGGGAAGGGTCGCCAGAAAGCATAGATTAGACAAACTGTGGGGGACCCCAGGGGAGCATTTCCTTAGCTCTTGCTCCCAAGCAGGTCTGCAGCTAATCATTCAAGAAGAACGATGGTCTATTCTATTTTTAAAGATCCCCAAGGAAGGCCATCTCTAATAACCTGTTTCAGTATATAATCTGTATTTTGAGAAGGTTCTTATGTTTAGAAAACCCTAAACCCATCTCCTTTTGTTCTCTTTTATAGCAAATTGTGATAAAAATACATTATATAGTTCTGTTGTAAAATAATGTTTGGGGCTTAAATGTTGGATTTTAGCTTAAATATAGCATTTATTCTGCTAGAGATGTCTGACTCTTTTAGAAAGAGTTTCTGGCTTACATGAAGAGTTTATAAATTGCTTCTCAGAGGCAGGTTGCTGACTGCTGAGTGGTGACCCTATGCTGAATGAGAAATAGTGGGGGTAGCTGGACTCCTCTGCGAAGAACTCTCTCTCAGAAGCTGTCTGTATGGAGGTACTTTTACAGGACCAGAGAGATTTCTTCAGTTACATCAGCTGAGAGAAAGGAAGGAAGACACAAGAAGCCAAACCCGAGGCAGGACATCCCATTGCTTAGCCCACCCCCCAAGCGGGCGCACCTGGTGGATAGTGGCTGTGATGGGACAAGCCAGAGGAGAGCTTCTGGTGGCAAAACATCTTCAAGACCTGAAATCTCAACATGAACCTTGGATAGGACATTACTCTAAGACAAGGATTTAAGATGGGCTACAAAGCAGTACTCCATTCAAGCCTAGAAAGAAAACCAGGACAGGATTGCTAAGTGATAAATAAAGGTTAAAGGTTAGTGGATAATGGAGTGAAGTGTACTGAAGTGCTTTTGGGTTTTGTTTTTCCCACTGTTACAAATTACATGAATGATGGTGAGGTACATTAGCTTTGTAAAAAATCAAGTGTTAGAATTATAGCTCAAGTTTTCCTTTTCCACCCCTCTCCCCATCCTATTAGTCTCCCTAAAGTAGGTTCATTCCTGTTTTGGGGAGAAGACTTTCTGATTTCCTGGCCAGTGCAGCCCCTTCATCCCGGTGTAAGGCCAGATGATGAAGCAGATGGTGGGGCGAGTCAGTATTTCCTTTATTCTCAGACATTTATGGGTTTAAAAGAGAATCACTGAGTTTCTCAGGCCCACGAAATCATGATGCAATTAAAAAAAGAACCTATGATTTTGGCATATAGACTTTCATTTTTTAATGTACACTATCATTGCCACAACTTTTTCTATATCTTTACAAAATATTTTTTGTTTCCTTGGGCATTTTCAAAAGAAGTTGAGAAAAGGCATATCAAGACCAACTGATCTGCCACCATTAACCTGGAAGGTTTTCATTCCATTTCCTGTGCCATTAATCTTCTCTGGAATCCTGCAATAATTTCAAAGTGGTTTCCCTATTTCCCCAACTCCTCATCTTTCGTCTCTCAACTCTCTTCCCTCCAATTCATCCAAACATAGTGATAAAATACCATTGTTATTTCATTAGCCTTCACAGTCTTCACATTGCCTACAGTATAAACTCCCAACTCCTTCGGTGGGCATTCCACAGTCCGATTTCAATATGTGAATCTACACTTCACTACTCATTACTCAAATTTCACAACTATTGCGCTTGAACATTCTAAGGACTATGCTTATCTCGATATCACTACCCCAGCCCTATCTGAATTTTCCCCTTCATTTATCTGAATTCTATCTGTCCTTTAGAGCACTGTGCTAGCTCTGTGTGTTACACATAAATGAATTTGCTACATAAAAATTCCCTACTCTTTTGGAGTTGTAATTTGATTACACATTTCAATAACCACAGAAATGTTCAAATTCTTGGGTTTAATAATCCCACTACTGAGGATTTATTCTCTAATAAACAGAAATAGAAGAAAGGTTAAGAAGAAAGGTTAAGTCAATTGTGGTGCATACACTTAATAAAATAAAATATAGCTATTTAAAATTATAATTAAAAGCACTATATAGCTTATGGAAATGCTGATGTATTTATCATAAAAAGGAGAGAATAAAATTGTGATTAAATATGAAACCTTGGAAAGGAAACTAGACAAAGAATCTGTGAGGGGTGGGATAGTGAGAAGGTAAGTGGTTCTTTTGCTTTTATTTTAATTCCATCGTTGCCATCTTAATGCTGTTGTTATCATATACAGTTTTTCTGAAGAGTAATCAAAAGTTCAGATTCAATGTATCTGATCCAGCCCATGAGCTGAATCTTTCTTTTATTAAAATTCCTTAAAATGATAGTAAAGGAATTTTAAAAGGCATTAAAAACACAACAATAAAGACACTGAAGTGGGAAGAGCTCTATAAGGTAGGATTAAGTTCACTCTGAATAACAGAAAATCTAAAATAATAATGTCTTAGGCAAGAGAGAATTTTTCTTTTTCTCTTATGTTTCAGAAGTCCAGAGGTATAAACAGCATCTGGGATCTCAGACCCCTCATCTTTTACTCAACCTTGTTTCTATTCCCAAGAACATGTTAAGGTCCAAGGTGACCGCTGGAGTTATAAGCTATTCGTTTTGTGGCCAGAAAAGGAAATGGGAATAGATCCTACGGAGGGCACAAATTACCCTGCATGGCAAAATCCCCAGTATCATCTTCAAGGAAGTGGAGAATATTAGCTTTGCAGGATCAGAGGATTCAGAGGAATTTTGAGCATATAGACCCAGAGGATTTTCAATTAATTGATCCAAAGATCCTTATCACAAATCTTAGGGTCCTACACCTTCCCAATCAGGGCCAGACCTTGGTAAGCGGACCTGACACAGAGAGTCCAGTTTTCACCAGAACTCTGCTACTCTTGTCATTAAGTCCACTCCTGCTCCTTGAATTTTCTGTCCTCCAGCTACAGGCAGTGAGAGTCTCTTCATGCGCTGCCAAGGAGGGCCTCTGGTTTCACACTTCACCTTATATAGGTGACCCTCAGCCTTTCATTGTCTTCCTCTAATGCATTAGTAGCCAGGACAAACAGCCATCCAGTTCAAAAGTCATTACACAATTATGTCCCTTGAAACTTTCAAAGTACCCTCTAGTGCTTCCCCTTCCCCAGCTTTCTACCCCAGGTCCTGACTGTGGAGTTTTGACAATTATCCACAACCACTTGCCAAGGGTCAACACTCACATAAGTGACCAGGTCTTTTCTGGAAGCCAGATGTTGAGTGAAACAGCTCCAAAATCCCACTTTAGAGTCTTCTTCTCATGATATCTCCCAGTCTCAACTGTCACAAATTGCGTTCCTTGGGAAAGACTCTCAGATTTTCTGTAGGCAGGTGATTTGAGAGTGCCACGGGGATAGGGTTCCCAGATAGAATACCAAATACCCAATTAAGTTTGAAATTAAAATAAACAACAAATAATGCAATATTTGGGACAGGCTTATATTAAAAATTATTCTCATTTATCTGAAATTCAAATTTAACTGGGTGTTCTGTGTCTATATTTGCTAAGTCTGGCAATTCTATCTAGGGAACAACACCTTTGAGAGGTGAAGAGAGCAGGCTTGTGAAGGGGAAGAAGTTAACTATGAAGCAGTTGCAAGAGAGGCTTCGGTGGACTCTACAGGGAGGTCTAGAGGTCAGAGATCCGTTTGAGGGCTCTCTGCCTTGTGGAAATGGACTTTATTTCTCTACACCAACCAGCCACTGCATGCAGGCTGCCCCGTGGCCGGGGGCATGATCTTGAGTGAAGCATCTCTCTTTGACTGCAGGTAATTATACTGCTGGCAGATTGGGGAATGAGCACCTTAGTCCTGAAGGTGGGGATCCGGGTTTAACCACTGCATCACTGCACCTGCTGAATCAGAATAGGTGTTTTAACAAGATCTCCAGATGACATTTATGCACATTAAAGTTTGAAAAGCATTGGTGTTAAGTTCTCAAACTTCTATGTGTATTAGAATTACATAGTGGGCTTGTTAAACCACAGCTTGCAGGGCCCACACCTGGAATTTCTGATTCTGTATGTTTAGAGTGGAACCTAAGAATTTGCATTTTTAACAAGTTCCCAGTGATACTGAGCTGTGGCTGGCTTCTGGTTTAAAGATGACACTTGAAGAACCAATGGTTTAAAAAATAGAGACATCTAATATCTTATCTGATTAATGTCAAAATCTGATTAATCTCATTAGTGGTATTTATTTGAAAAGAAACAGAAAACACATTTCTATGACTTTTTTTTAAGACTATTTAAAAAAAAATAGAAACAGACTCATGGGTACAGAGCACTAACTGATGGTTGCCACAGGGGAGGAGGGTTTGGGGGCTGGCTAAAAAAGGTGAAGACAGAACTTCAAATTGGTAATAAGAAAACAGTCATAGGAATGTAAAATATAGCATAGGGAATATAGTCAATAATATTTTAATAATTACATATGGTGCCAAGTGGGTGCTTGAAGTATCAAAGGGACCACCTTATAAAGTATATGATTGTCTAACTACAATGCTGTACACCTGAAACTAATATAAAATAATATTGAATATAAACTGTAATTTAAAAATAAATTTTTAAAGTATAAATATGAAGAAAATATTAATTCTGAAATAATCAGAAACAAAAACAAAAAAAGAGCAGTTTTAGGTTCACAGGAAAAATGAGAGACAGGTGCAGAGATTTCCCATATGCTCCCTGCCCCCACATGTGCACAGCCTTCCCTATTACCAACATCAACCACCAGACTGGTACACTTGCTACAACTGATGAACCTGCATTGATACATAATCACCCAAAGTCTACAGTTTACCTTAGGGTTCACTGCTGGTGCTGCACATTCAGTGGGTTTGGACAAGTGTATAATAACATGCATCCATCACTGTAATATCACATGGAGTATTTTCACTGCCCTAAAAATCCTCTGGACTCTGCTTCAATGCCTTTTTAAAAAATGTATTTGGACTTCCAGCCAAGATGGAGGCATAGGTGGACACACCGTGCCTCCATGCACAACCAACAGAGAGAGACAACAACAATTTAGAAACAGAATAACATCCAGAACTGGCAGAAAATTGATCTGAATGGAAGTCAGACAACCAAGAAGTTGAAATATATCCGTTCACCCAGACCGGTAGGAGGGGAGAGTCGGGCAGCCTGGTGCGGGTCAAGGCGCGGACAACAGAGAGAGTTGGGACCGGGCTCATTAGGCATCCGGGGTGCATAAGGCATCTGGTATGCGCAAGACCACAGTGGGTAGACCCTAAGTGTGCAAGTGGCAGCTGGCAGACCCCGGCCAAAGGGTGGCAACCAACAGACCCAGTGAGGTGGTGATTGTAAAGCAAGGCAGTGCACGCAACCCAGGATCCCAGCACTGGGAAATAGAGCCTCAGGACACTGATTGAGGACACCTGTGGGAGTTGAGGCACACGGAGACACCCAGTCTCACAGGAGAGGTCCTTGGAGGGGCCCACGGCATGCACAAGCCCACCCACACGGGAATTGGCACCAGAGGGGCCCAGTTTGCTCGGGGGAAGCAGCAGAAGGGACTGAGGTCCCATGGAGAACGGAGCAATCGCCATTGTTCCCTCTTGACTCCGCCCCCACATACAACTTCACAACTCAGCTACTCGGGTGCCCCGCCCTGGTGAACACCTAAGTCTCTGCCCCTTACTGTAACAGTTGGGACCAGACCAAAAAAAAGAAAGAGAGAGAGAGAGAGAGAGAGATATGGCTCAAACAGAAGAACAAATGAAAGCCTCAGAACCCTTCGTTTTAAGCAACGGAGAGATAGCCAACTTATCAGATGCACAGTTCAAAACACTGGTGATCAGGAAGCTCACAGAATTGGTTGATTTTGGTTGCAAATTAGATGAACAAATGCAGACTACAATAAGAGAAATTAAGGAAAATGCACAGGGAAACAATAGTGATGGGAAGGAGACTGGGACTCAAAACAATAGAGTGGACCAGAAGGAGGAGAGAAACAACCAAACAGAAAAGAATGGAGAAATAAGAATTCAGAAAAATGAGGAGAAGCTTAGGAACCTCCAGGACATCTTTAAACGTTCCAACATCCTAATTATAGGGGTACCAGAAGGGGAAGAGGAGGAGCAACAAGTAGAAAAGTTATTTGAACAAATAATAAAGGAGAATTTCCCCATTCTGGTAAAGGAAATAGACTTCCAGGAAGTCCAGGAAGCTCAGAGAGTCCCAAAGTAGTTGGACCCAAGAAGGAACACACCAAGGCACATCATAATTACATCAGCCAAGGTAAAAATGAAGGAGAAAATCCTAGAAGCAGCAAGAGATAAGGAGACAGTAACCTACAAAGGAGTTCCCATCAGATTGTCAGCTGATTTCTCAAAAAGACATTACAGGCAAGAAGGAGCTGGAAAGAAGTATTCCAAGTCATGAAAGGCAAGGACCTACATCCCATATTGCTTTATCCAGCAAAGCTTTCATTTAGAATGGAAGGACAGATAAAGTGCTTCTCAGATAATGTCAAGTTAAAGGAGTTCATCATCACCAAGCCCTTATTATATGAAATGTTAAAGGGACTTACCTAAGAAAAAGAAGATTAAAAATATGAACAGTAAAAAAAAAAGTCATCAAATGGAGGGTTAGCAACAGGGGAGTGGGAGGAGGAGAGAGGGGAAAAAGGTACAGAGAATAAGTAGCATAGATGGTAGTAGAAAATAGACAGGGGAAAGGCAAGAATAGTATGGGAAATGTAGAAGCTAAAGAACTTGTGACACATGGACATGAACTAATGGGGGGGAATATGGGTGGGAGAGGATGTACAGGGTGTAGGGGAGTGAAGGGGGAAATGGGACACCTGTAATAGCATATTCAATAAAATATATTAAAAATAAATAAATAAATAAATAAAAAGAAAAAATGTATTTGTTCAGCATTTCCCCCACTAGTTCTTGTCTTTCTTTTTTCTTTGAGAGAACCACCTTTGCACACTTCTTTTTATATCCCATTTTCCAGATGGTACATGACCAACCTACTTGAGAAGGAGGCTGGGAAGATGTCTAGTCTTCTAAACTTTGCCCTAGAAAGTGGTAAATGAGAGTCAAGAATGGTTGCAAAGTTAACCATAAACATTTTATCTTGAGCAATGGTGGCAATCAAAACCAGAAACTTAAGAGGATGTGAGGAGTGAGAGTGGGAAACTGACTTTTCATAGTAAGATCTTCTACACAATTTGATTTGTTATCATGTTTATTTTTTACTTTTAAGTTTAAAACCCGTAACTCCACTCCTTTTCTTATACTCCACTTCAGCAAAGCTTGTTGGGTTAATTCCAAAAGATTTCTATAATCCACTCCATCTCATCGGCTCCACTGCCACCATCATAGCCACTTTCATCCTTGCTCTGCTGGAATTCATGCTCCACACAACAGTCCATGCTCCTTTACAAATATCTCTCCTGTGTACAGCATGATGACTGTAGCTAGCAACATGCTGTTTTATATATTTGAAAATTGCCAAGAGAGTAGATATTAAAAGTTCTCACCATAAGGAAAAAAACTGTAACTGTGAGTTGATGGATATTAACTGAACTTACTGTGGTAATCATTTTGCATTATATATGTATATAAAATCATTATGTTATTCATGTTAAACATACACAAATTTAAATGTCAATTATATCTCAATACAAATAAAAATAAAATAAAAATGCTAATCCAATAGAAAAATGAATTAAGAATATGTAAACAACCAAGATAAACATGAAAAGATACTCAGTTGACCTCCTAATTAAAGAAATGTAATATCAAAGAGAAGAAATATGTATCTCTCTCTCTCCTGTACTCAAAATGCTTCGATTGCTTCCCGTATCATGTAAAGTAAAACTCAAAATCTTCGTAGTGGACTACGGGCTCCTACATGATATTCTGGCTTCATCGTCTTCTCTGTCTTTTTCATTGAACTACAGTAACACTGGGCACCTTAATATTTCTTAAATGCATAATGCATGTTCTGACCTCAGAGTCTTCCAATTTGCTCTACCCTCTCCTCTGCCTAGAGCATCCTCCCTCCCTCCAGATATCCACCTACATTGCTTGATCCGCTTGATCCCTCACTTCCTGCCTGTCTTTATTCAGATGACACCTTCTGAATGCATGTAGAGACAAGTGTCCAAGAAGAAATAAGCAGTTTAATCTTAGCTTGTCAACTGAGGCATAGTATACAAAGTTATTCATTCATACAACATATTATTGGGCTTATATTATGTAATTGATTGCCATTGTGCTGGATGATACAAATACGAAAGAGGCACAATCTTTGCCAGTAGGAGCTTGTGATTATATTAATTATATATAGGGCAAGTTCTTTTATAGTCAAGCACTTTCTGTTTCAGGCAGCTGCAACTAACTCACACTGGCTTAAGCAATACAGGGGATTTATTGGCTCACGCAACTGGGAAGAATGAAGTAGACTGAGGGACTCACACAAAATTGTTGGCTACACCTACACACACACACACACACACACACACCAAGGCATCTCTTAATACCATGCTAGCTTTTGACCCAGATAAAAGAGAGAATGTCTTTTCACTTCTATAAATGTTGATCCTAGGAAAAGAGTGGTCTGCTTTGATCACATGTCCTGATCCCCACAAATCTTTGAAGCCAAATCAACAGACTGTTATAATGCTGGGTATATGTTACCCCATGCCCAGTATAGTGGGGTACTGTGATTGACATCTACACCAGGACTAAATCACTGGAGTGGATAGAGAAAGGGGTGGAGGTAGATCCCATTACTGGAGACAGTGGAAAGGGATGCTGTGCAGACGAAACAAATGTTCATTTCAAGGGCCAGGGAATTGATTTAAAACACTTAGGAGTTTAGAGCAGGAAGAGAGAGCTCCTTCTATGGTGCTCAGTAAAGGATTCCTGGAAGAGGAACCTTATGCCTGCACATTAAGGATAGGATTTTAGGAGGTACAGTTGGTAAGGAGGTTTAGGTGAAGGAAGGGTTAGGCAAAAGACATTGCAAGAAAGCAAGGCCTGGTTTGGAGTATGTTTCCATTTGGTGGGTCCCAGGGTTCATATGGGAACTGTAGGGAATACGTATAGTGGAGTTCAACTCTGTCTAAATAGAGCTCGACTCAGGAGTCTCATGAGTTGGGACCTGCCAGCGATCTGTTTATATGAGAGACTGAACAGCCTCCCAGGAAAAAATTACACAAACTCTACCATATAATGGGGGGCTGCTAGAGGGAGAATTTGAGTTCTTAAATGTTTATTTTTAACTAGATTTTGTCAATTGAAAAACAAAGATATGTAATCTAACAGTTCAAAAAGGTATTCAATGAAAAATGCTTCTTCCTCCCCTCCCAGTCCCCTAGTGAGGGAGGGAGGGAGGGGTTGTAAATTCATCCTGGTGGCCACTGTTCACAGATTTTCCAGCCCAGCCAATGGGCCCATACTTAGAAGCCATGTAGAGAGAGGGGTTTCAAAGTCAAAAGTGGAACATCTATGTTCACTAAACCCCTTAAAATAATCTGGGGAGGCAAGACGGCCATATGGACAGCTTGGGTACCATTGCATCAGAGTAAGCTCAAAGGTAAGATGTATTCTGCCTACCTGGGTAGGGACCCTGCAGGGCTATGAAACTAGAAGGGCTCTGAAAACAGAGTGAAGCTTTGACATATCAAAGCTTCCAGCTCACCAGTGACTCAAATGGTGCAGGTGCAGATCCAGGCCCAAGGCTCTGGTGACAACAGCGCTAATGACTTTTAAGCAGGGAAAGAAGCACCGTAAGGCAGAAACACAGAAGTCAGCTCAGGGGGCATAGCATCTGTGGAATTCCCCATCCTCAATGGTGCATGGTGACATCAGAAGGTGTGTCCCTATAGTGTGGTTGGTGGTTACAAGACAGACTTTTGGAGTTGGCCTTCCAGGGCTTTACCCTGGCATTGCCACTTACTAGTTCCTACTGGTACTTACTGCACAAGAGATTGTGAGGATGTGCTCAGGTAACATAGGTGAACAGTGTGACCCAGTGTGTCTGGTTCACAGAAATCTTTAGTGTTATTTTTTTTCCTTTAAAAAAATTGAGGTATTATTGACATGTAATACCAATTTCAAGTAGAGAACATAATGGCTTGATATTTGTATACCTTGAGAAATGATCAACCTTTAGTGCTATTATTCTTCTTAAGGGACCTATCAGGATGTGGTCACCTTAGCAGACAACCCAAGGGAAAAACAACAGAGCCAAAGAAAAAGGACAGGAGCCCCAGAAGTAATAGGGGTCTTCACAGCAATGGAGATAGGAGAATGCTGTTAGTTTGAGTGAAGGTGAGTCTGTTGTTTTTATCCTAGGTCTCTGAGTCCTCGGGAGACGTGAGTTATTCAGGCCAGACAGGGAGTGAGGCTAGACTTCACAGTGGATTTTGAATGCTTAGCTGAGAAGCTTGATTTCATTAAGAGGTTATAAAGAACAACTGAAAGAATATTAAAATTAATCCAGAGATTTATACTAAGTAGTCAGAGAAGGGGAAGCTCTGAGAGAGACCAATTAAAAGATTATTTCCATAGACTGCTGGGGGAGAAGACATAAGGAGCTGAAGTAGGTTGGTAGCACTGAGAATGGAAATGAAGGGACAGATGTGAAAGAAACGCTTGGCGACAGAACTATCCCAGGATATATAAAGCATCTGCTTGCCCAAGTTTTCAATGTGTTCCAGTCCAAATCCTAAAGTTTTAGAAGCTGTGAAAACCAGCACCTTGCCATATGCAATTCAACAATCTACTGGGTTTTTTCTATTGTTAGCATACATTGTTTTAAATAATTAAGTATTTTTACCAGAGTAAGTTTTTAATCATTTTATTGGACATCACCTTAAATAATGATTCTGTAGCACAGATATCTTAAATGATTTTCTCTTCCTAGGTCATTTTACATTTGTGAATTTTAAACCATTACATTTTACCATCTGCTGACCCATTAAATATCATATAAATTATTAATGAAGTTTATAGCAACTTAACTATTTTGTGTTGTTGCTAACAAATAAGTGCCCATTTCTAGCATCAATGATTTCTTTTCATATTGATTTAAAATATTTATTCTCTATTTTAGAAGAAAAATAAATTAAAAAATCAAGAGGAAAATAAACATGTCAAATAAATTTATTAACAAATTATAACCAGATCACCAGGATTTAAGAAAATATATTAACATTAATGACTTTGTTTATTGTTATTACTTGCCACTATCTTCCCAGAAGTAGAATTTTGATATTAAATTCAGAACTAAGCATTAGAAACATTTAAAAATAATAGTAAGTCATAGATAAAGAGAACAGACTGATGAATCTGGGGAGACAAGATTCTGTCTGCCCCCCAGAAGGGAGGGGGGACTGGGTGAAAAGGTAAAGGAATTAATCAGTACAGATTGGTAGTTACAAAATAGTTACAGGGCTATAAAGTACAGCATATACTTTATGTACAGCATAAAGTACAGGGAATATAGTCAATAATACTGTAATAACTATGTATGGTGCCAAGTGGGGACTGGAAATGTTGAGAGGCACACTTGGTAAAGTGCATGATTGTCTAACCACTATGTTGTACACCTGAAACCAAGACAAAATCAGACTGAATGGGAGGTATATCATATCACAGTAACTAGATTATTCTTCATGCTCATTCCTACCCCCAGCCCTAAATACCGTGCCAGATACTGACAACACTTAGACACTAGTGAAATGAAAGGTTACTAGAAATCATGGAGATAAAAGTGGATGATCATATTCTCTTCAATAGTTTAAATCAAGGTAAATCATCTGCATGAACTTGAATTACTACAATCTAGTATAGTCATAAACTACAGTCATTTTTTGTTTTCTCAAAAGCAAAAAATACAAGATTTTTTAAAAAGCATCATATACAAATATCAACTAAATGGTTAATGTAATAACACATTATTATACTCTAATAAGAGTAGAAAGAAAATGCAGTTAAAATATGCAAATAACATTAGTGATTAATATGAAATTAAACAACATTTTCTTGTCAGCATGATATTGGGTAAAATAAACTGATGGAATAAAGGTATCACTGCGTAAGTTTCTACAGTGGAATGAATTTCAATATGTAATATAAAGTCAGTGGAATTAAACTGAAAGGCAAATATTTGAATTAGATGCCATAAAGAAGCTTCCACAGAGATGTAAAGTACAGCATTGGGAATATAGTCAATAATATTGTAATAACTATGTATGGTGTCAAATGAGTACTAGACTTACTGGGGTGATCACTCCATAAGGTATATAAATGTCTAAGCACACTATATTGTACATCTGAAACTAATACTGTACATCAACTATGATTAGAAAATAAATTAATATTTTAAAAGATTCTTCTCTAAAAATAAGTAAAAATTAAAAAAATAAAAATAAAAAGCTTCTGATGGCCCTGGCTGGTGTGGCTTAGTGGGCTGAGTACCGACCTGAGGACCAAAAAGTTGCAGGTTCAATTCCCAGTCAGGGCAAATGCCTAGGTTGTGGGCCAGGTCCCCAGTTGGGGGCATGTGAGGGGCAACCAATTGACGTTTCTCACTCACATCTATGTTTCTCTCCCTCTCTTCCTCTCTCCCTTTCCCTTTCTCTAAAAATAAATAAGATCCTTTTTTTAAAAGAAGCTTCTGATAAAAAATCACTACAGGAATAGATTACTGAGCATGTTATAGACTCTCACTGGATGGACAATTACCTATCTAAGATAACTTAATTATGGTTCTGCCTCAAGGTATAAGGCTGACTTGATGACTTCTATAGTGGGATTTTATCTTTCTATTTTAAAAACTTGCATAATTTAAATTTAAATTTATTATGAAGCATATAATAGAATGCATCCATGCAAAGATCAGACTGTTGATTTACAGATGTGAAATCTACAACCTGGATTTTGTAGAATTCAGATTCTACACAGTTTTTATAGAATATTTTTCTATAAAATGCCTAATATTAAAAGAATAAATTTGAGAGTTCTTATCAGTCTAGTACTTCCTTCACTTAAAGGTATACTACATTTTATTAACATAGTATCATACAAATTACTTAGCTTGGCCTTTTACAACCAAATATGAAATTGTTCATCTACAAAACTATCCTTTCTGATAAGGCTATGAGGGCACATGGGGTAAAATCAGAATTCTCCATTACTCATCCACTTACACGATTGCTGGACGCAGGCGAGTGTACAGTCATTTCCAAGTCAGTTTCAAACAAAAAATACTCATTAATTATTACATTAAAAATAACAAAGAGTCAACCAGGTAAGTTAAAAACTTGTTTTATGGCCACTAATTTATAGGCATTAAAATGCTAGCACAAATGGGTTTGTTGAAGAATCATAGAAATGATTTATACACAGTTCACAGAGAGAATGTGCCAAAAATCATTCAAAATCATTCAACTAAGAAATAACATTGTGGTATATTTCTTCCCAGTCATAAGTGGTTTTACATAATATATATTTATATTGATAACATATAAATATGTATTTTTATATTCATAATTTGTTCTTAACTGTCACGCTGAATACTTTCATCTCCTATTTATTTGGATGTAATTTCAGAATTACAGGAAAGCTGCAAAAATAGTATAAAGAACTCCCTTCTACCCTTCACTCCAATTCCCTAAATGTGAACATTTGACTGTACTTGCTTTATCCTTCCCTTTCCCTCTCTCTCTCATTCTCTCTCTCTGACCCTTTTGAGAGTAACCTGGAGATATGAAGCCTCTTTATACATCAATAGTTCATTGTGTATTTCCTAAAAACAAGGAATTTTCTTGCAATGGCCACAGTACAATGATCAAATCAGGAAATTAATATTGATACAATACTATATCTAATCTTGCTCATATTTTTCCAATTTTCTGAACAATGTCTTTTATAACAAATGAAAATCCTGGGTCATGCTTTGCTTTTGGTTATGTCTTTTTAATTTTCAGTCTTTTTTAGTGTTCCATGACATTGACATTTTTGAATAATAAAGATCAGTTATTTTGTAGAATGTCCCTTGATTTAGAGTTGCCTGATGTTTCCTTGTGATTAGATTCAAGTTATGCTTTCTTGGCAAAGACACCATATAAGCGATGCTATTATATTCTTAGTATATCTTGTTAGAAGGCATATGATATTAATTTGTCTGATTATTGGTATTGACCATGAACAGTTTTGCAGCCTATGTTTTCATTCACAATATAAAATTTTTCATGCCTTTCAAAATTCATGGAAACATCATTTCAGTGTGTATATAATATTTTATTTATGGATGTCATAATTTGTTAACTGATCATATTTCTGTACCGTGTCAGTGGACTGGTAAGAACTTCTAGAATTATATAGCAACAAAGTTGGTAGATGCCTCCTTTTAACGGAAATATTTTTAGTACTTTGCCATTAAGTATTTTAAGAAATATCTGCTTGTCCAATTCATTACTCATTCATTCATGACCATATACCTGTAATTGCCTGCTCCTCACTCCAATACATACATAGTGCAATACGGTGTCCAAGCTGTATTTCTTTATGATGCTTTGTTCTCTTGTCCTCTGGAAATTGTCTCTTGTTTGTTTAGAACTTGCCATTCAAAAACTGCCTCCTCAGCTCCACTTCAGAACAAACACATTTCATCAGCAATTGCAAGTTCTACCCTCTGCACTCTGAGCTCTGTCTAGCTGCTGACTTTGGCAGAGAAAGGAGTGAGAGAAAAGGGCTTGGTAGCTGTGGCAGGCAACAATGGCTAGACACTGATGGGGTGAACTTGCGACCTGATGTTAAAGGTTCAGCAGTTTCAAGCACGTGCAGGGCAAAAAGACAACACTCTTTTATCTTCTTTTGGAAAGTTCTAAGAGTTTTTGTCATACAAGATAGTTTTTGACACCCTTAGACTTACATAAATGATAGCTCCACAGAGGTGTCTCTGAGAGCAGGGTTTACTGGAAGATACCAAGCTGTTGTTGCACTCTAATAATTGTTACTAACTACAAACTATGGAAGTGTATGAAATATCGACTTATATATGCCCAGCCAGTTTACTGAGTCAGTTTACTAAAGAGTTTCAACTCATGGGGTATAAACGTGAAACTTTTTTCTTTCATGGGCCCAACTGTGCTACGTTAATCTCTTCTCTCCCTTTAACATTTTGGGCAAATTCTGTAACTTCCCGATCCCTTTTGAATGTTAAAAGTCTAGCCCTAAAAAAATTACTGTTATATACCTCAAACCTAAATGTTAAATTTAGAAACATGCAGTATTGGGGATATCCTCATATTAAAAAATTATTTATTGTTTATCTGAAATTCCGATTTATTGGGTATTCTGTGTTTTATTTGCTAAATCTGGCAACCCCGATTTTAACTTCAATTCTTCCTTATTCACCTCACTTCCCAGAGCGGTCTTGACCCAAAGCTGGAAGGGTGCGGAGTAGGGAAGAGGCACGGTCTACTTTGGTGCTCCTTCTTCTTCACCTTTCTGGTCCTGCCTCCCTGCTGGTGGTGGTGGCAAGAAAGCGTGCAAAAGGAAAACATCTCTTTCTCCAATTGGGTATGGAAGTAGGTTGTCATTATTTCTCTAGTAAATGCTAACTGGTCAAGGACGCTGTATCAGTACGAGTCCTCCAAGAATTAGATACGACAGAGTTAGGAGTACCAGAGGTTTACTGAAGAGTAATACTTGTAAAAGATAAAGGATAGAGTGGGGGAAATAGAATCTGGCAGGAAGATCCTCGGCCTGTAATGCGGATCTGATGAAGTCTCAGCTAACCAAGAGAGAGCTTTGGCACAAAGACTGCACATCAGAGGAGTGTGGCAGAAGTGGCTGGTCTTACTATCCCTTCTATGCTCTGTCAATTGCTAGGGGATACCCAGGAAAAACATAGGCCTCGTATAAGTTTGTTTGTAAAAACAAATGCTGCAGCTGATCCTGAAGATGCTGCAGCTGAAAGATGTCAGCTGACTGCACTTCCTGCAATTGAAAAGCAGTTCTTTCTTAAAGAAGATCACCACTGGGCAGCTCACCACTATGAACACCACAGATATATTCTGCATGGCAGGTATCCAACTGCCCACTCCCTCCTGAGGCTACTGTGTGGGTTCTCCGGAGAGCCTGGTTGGGGCTCATCACAGCTCAGGTCCTGGTCTTGAGAGATCTGGTTCCAGCTTCACTTCTGCCACCTCTCTTTCCATCCCCTCAACCTCTTGCTGTTTTTATTGGGGTGCCTTCAGCTAGGGGTTAGTTTTCTTGGACAGGCAGCTGCTTTCTGCAGCTCCCCAGACCTCGAGAAATGCTTACACTCTTGTCCTGATACAGAGAAATGCAGGTTGCTCCACTGATCCCTGTTTCTATCTCTCCATTTTTCTTCTATTTATTCTTTCCTTGCTCAAATAGGTACAGGTGATAGATCAGGTGTGCTGTATAAGCAGATGCATGGACATCTGGGATACCAAAATGCCAGGCACCCCTTCTTGCAGGCACCCCCACTCAAAACACAATTTACCGGTGACTGCCTAAGCATCTCTGTTTTACTTGGCTTCCTGTGGGGAAGGGAGGGACTTACCCTTTCGCATGAACACTCCCTATGTGGCCCATGGCTCTGCTGTCCTGTGGTGCTCAGGAGACCACAGATGTGCTTTCTTGAGTAACAAAGAGTAGAGTTTGAGAACACACTTCAGGATTGTACATAACCTACATATACTTACATGAAAATCATTCTTTATGCATATTGTAACAGGGAAAAAAAGAATTGAAAACGACTGTTGCAGAGATAGGATATATAAATAGACCAGAGATACTGATAAGATTCAGGATATTATATAAGTACCCTCTTAAGCCTTTTGGGAACAAATAGATTAACAAATACAGCTAATGAGAATAGTAGACATTCGTGATTTGCCTCTCCAGCATTTATTATTCCTTTTCCAAGTCACAGCTAGGATTACTCATACAGCTTCATAGGTTATGCAAAACTTGAAGGGCGGGAACCAATCAGTCACACCGCAGATTGTGTGAATCGTGATCCTTGGAGTTGTGCAGGCTTCCACCTGCACAACACTCACAGCAGTCCTGGCCACAGTCCAAATTTCCTTTTGTGATTCAGTGCTTATCCTGTCATAGTCAACATGACCTGATAGGACACTACCTGTGGCCTGGAGTTAGAGCAAAGGATGAGTCCTGATGCATCCATTCTCCTGGCCCCTTGGTAAGTGCGGGGGCATGGGAGGGGGGCACATGAACTAAACTTAAACTAGTCCAATCAGAGTGGACCTCAGGACTCTTAATGAGAATGTATATCCCTATAATATAATTTTCCAAACAAGAACTCTGACTTTTTTTCACAATAATGGTACCTAATGACAACAGTAACTATCAATTACTGTCCAGATGAAGGACTTATGTTTTTTCCCAAGCAATGATAATGGTATCTTCATTAACATAGTGACTCCCTTGTTTAGTGTCTGCTGTGCCCAGCTGACACCACTGAGATTGGGTTCCAAAGGGTCTGGTAAATATGGTTAGAAAAAAAGTTTTTTCTGACCAAAATGAAGACTGAACTGGCACTGTCACAGTCTCTAAGCAACCAGTCAAGACTAGAACAAATAGGCCATAATGGATCAGAGGTTCTAGATTCCCATCACTTCAGGTGACCAAACCCAGGTTCGATGACTGCTTAGAAAGTAAGGTGGGGACTCAAACATCCACTGGGAACATGGAACATGGGCCATTATGCTGCCAAGGTGATGTCTTCAGTGCAGTCTTTTCTACAGTAAAGACAGTCAAACATATGCACAAACAGAAGCATGATAATCTAAAAATTAAATAGATTGTGCTATCAATCTACTTCGAAATTGTTTGGAAGCACAAGAACATGAAGCTGCTTTCCTTTTCAGGTTATCATTCAACTGAATTGTGACACCAGTATGTCAAGATTATGAACCAGATTCTTGGGTGGTTTTCTTCACAATTTTGTTGAGATAGCCTACTTCTTTTTGCATTGTTGTTTTTATATGTTACTAATTTTACATTTTATGAAGGCTCCTCCCATATATTTTCCCCATGTAGCTATCTAAAACGCACATACACAACAGAGTAACTAATCTTTTTTGTCATTTATGTCTTTTGCTTCACCAATTTATTTACAGATTTATGGTTCATTGATTTTCACAGTTTGAAAATTAATGTTAAATCAATATTTTGTATAAATTTATTATGATTTCACTGTAAATTATTTTGCAATACATTGTTTGACTGATGTGATATAAAACTCTATTGTATATAAATGAAAACATTAAGCAAGTTGAGGTCATAAAATCAGCTAGCAACCTAATATAGCAGCTTACAAGTGAGAAACTACATAGCATTTTTATGTATCATGTGGGAAAACTATGCAGCATGGGACTTTTGAGTATTAATTCTACAGTTGTACTAAATCTAACATGTCAGTCTTTATCTACAATCCAGCCAGATTTAAAGTGCTAAGTTGCTGCTGTACTGCATGCTGAATTATCTAAGCTGGTAGTGTTCCAGAAAACCCATCTTTAGACCACTTATCATCTATACATGAAACATGTATATTTCCCATGTACCAACAATATTTATTAAAACATCTATGTGTAAAATTAACTCAAAATAAATCATAGACCTAATTGTAAGAGTTAAAACTATAAAGCTGAATGAAGAAAACTGATACACACTTAGTATTTGTGTCTCTTCAAAATTCATGTGTTAAATTCCAACACCCACAATGATGGTATTTGGAGGTGAAAACTCTGGGAAGTGATTAGGTCATGAAGATGGAACCTTCATCAACGGGATCAGTGCCCTCATAAAAGAGCTCAGAGGTCTCCCTTGCCCCTTCTGCCATATGAGGAGATGGTGAGAGAAAGCAGTCTATGAACCAGGAAACAGATCCTCATCAGATACTAAATCTGCCAACACTTTGATCTTGGACTTTCTAATCTCCATAATAAATTTGTGTTGTTTATTAGCCACTCATAAATATCTATTGCTATTTATGGTATGTTATTATGGCAGTCCGAACAGATGAAATAAAAAATATAGAAGTAAATCTCTGTGCTCTTGTGTTAAGCAAAGTCTTCTTAGACATGACACCAAAATACAAGTGACAAGAGAAAAAATAAACTGGGCTTTATCAAAATTATAAACTTTTGTGCATCAAAGAACACCATCAAGAAAGTGAACTAAAAAATGGGAGAAAATATTTGCAAATAATATATAAACAATGAGTTTATACCTAACATATATATATTTAAAACCCTTAACACTCAATTTTAAAAAGAGAAATAACCCAATTTAAAAATAGGACAAAGATATGAATAGACACTTCTCTAAAGAAGATATACAAATGGCCAATAAACACACGAAAATCTTCTCAACATTACTGACCATCAGGAGAATACAAATCAAAACCACAATTAGATACCATATCACATTCACTAGGATGGCTATAATTAAATAGAACAATCCTCAACAAAATATTGGCAATCCAGCTCTGGCTGGTGTGGCTCAGTGGATAGAACACAGTAGGTCGCAGATTTGATTCCTAGTCAGGGCACATGCCTGGGTTGCAGGCCAGGTCCCCAGCATGGGGTGTGCAAGAGGCAACCACATGTTGATGTTTCTCTCCCTCTCTTTACCATTCCCTTCTCCTCTCTGTATAAATAAATAAATAAAATCTTTTAAAAATATATTGGAATCCAGATACAGCAATACATTGAAAAGATCATACACCATGATCAAGTGAGATTTATCCCAGGGATGCAAGGATGGTACAATATTCACAAATCAACAAACGTAACAGAGCCCATTAAAAAATAAAGAACAAAAAATACATGATCATATCAATAGATGCTGAAAAAGCATTTGATAAAAATCCAGTACCAATTTATGATAAAAACACTCAGCAAAGTGGGAATAGAAGGAGCATTCCTCAACATCATCAAGGCCATATATAAGAAACCTGCCAACATCATACTCACTGGGCAAAACCTAAAAGCTTTGCCCTTGAGATCAGGAACAAGACAAGGCTCTCACCATTCTTATTCAATATAGTACTGGAAGTTCTATCTACAATGACTGGACAAGAAAAATAAATACAAGGTATCCAAATTGGGAAGCTGGAAGTAGAACTGTCATTATTTGCAGATGACATAATAATGTACGTAGAAAACCCTATAGTCTCCACCAAAAAAACTATTTGCCCTAAATTGGCAAAGTAGTGGGATACAAAGCCAATATTCAGAAATCGATGGCATTTTTGTACACCAACAGCAAATCATCAGAAAGAGAAACTAGGAAAAAATTCCATGTATTATAGCAACAAGAAAAATAAAGTACCTAGGAATAAACCTAACCAAGGAGGTAAAAGACCTATACTCAGAAAACTATAGAACACTGAGGAAAGAAATTGAGGAAGATACAAATAAATGGAAACACATACCCTGTTCATGGATTGGAAGAATTAACATCATTAAAATGTCCATCCTATCTAGGCAATTTATAGAGTCAACACAACCCCTATTAAAATACCAATGGCATATTTTACTGATCTAGAACACAAACTCCAAAAATTTATATGGAACCAAAAAAGACCCCAAATAGCCACAGCAATCTCAAGAAAGAAAAATAAAGTTGGAGGGATCCCAATACCCAATATAAAACTGTACTTACTACAAGGCCACTGTAATCAAAACAGTTAGCTACTGGCATAAAAACAGACACATAGATCAATGGAACAACATACAGAGCCCAGAAATAAACCCATGTTTCTATGGTCAATTAATGTTTGACAAAGGGGGCATGAGAATACAGACAATGGAGTAAAAATAGTCTCTTCAATAAATGGTGTTGAGAGAATTGGACTGTTACATGCAAAAAAAAAAAAAAAAGGAAATTAGATCACCAATTTATACCACACACCAGAATAAACTCAAAATAGATAAAAGACTTAAATATGTCAAGATACCATAAAAGCCCTAGCAGAAAACATAGGCAGTAAAATTTCAGATATGCCATGTAGCAATATTTTTGCCAATATATCTTCTAGGACAAGAAAAATAAAGGAAAAAATAAGCAAATGGGACTACATCAAATTAAAAAGCTTCCGTACAGCTAAAGAAAACATCAGCAAAATGAAAAGGGAACTGATTGCATGGGAGAAGATATTTGCCAATGATACAAGGGTTTAATCTCCAAAATATATAAAGAACTCATATGACTCAACATCAGGAAGACAATCCAATTGAAAATGGGCAAAGGACCTGAACAGACACTTCTCCAAGGAGGACATACAGATGGCCAACAGACGTGTGAAAAGAGGCTAAACATCACTAGCCATTAGATAGATGCAAATTAAAACCACAATGAGGTATCACCTCATTCTTGTCTGAATGGCTATCATTAATAAATCAACAAACAAGTGTTGGTGAGGATATTGAGAAAAGGGAACTCCAGTACACTGTTGGTGGGGATGCAGACTCATGCAGCCACTGTAGAAAGTAATGTGGAATCTCCTTAAAAAATTAAAAATGGAGCTGTCTGTTGACCCAATGATTCCACTACTTGGAATATATCTGAAGAATCCTGAAATATCAGTTCAAAAGAACTTATGTACCCCTATGTTCATAGCAGCACTATTTACAATAGCCAAGTGCTAGAAACAGCATAAGTGACCATTAGTAGATGACTGGATCAAAAAACTGGAATACACAATGGAATACTATGCAGGAGAAAGAAGGAAGGTACACCTATCTTTTGTGGCAATAGCATGGATGGAGCTGGAGAATATTATGCTAAGTGAAATAAGCCAGTTGGTGAAAGACAAATACCATATAATCTCACTTATAAAAGGAATTTAATGAACAAAATAAACTAATGAGTAAAACAAAAACAGAGACATGGAAACATGGAACAGACTGACAGTGGCTATAGAAGGTAGGGGGAGGATATTGGTGGAAAGAAGGGGAAGGGCCTAGACAAAGAACATGTATGAAAGACCCATGGACATGGACAACAGTGTGGGGATTGACTGTGGGAGTAGGAGTTTGGATGGGCAGAGGAAGCAAAGGGAAAAAAATAGGGACAACTGTAATAGAATAACAATAAAAATCCTAAAATAAAAAGAAATTCAACCATTAAATATATTTGGTTATTCAATCACTAATAAACTGAAATGGAGTTCTTTTTTCACTAAATATTCTATGAGAAGCTCAAAAAAAAGAAGAGTTAACGCTGAGTTGAAGATGATGTAGGGAAATTGGAACACTCATACACTGCTGGTGGGAACGGGAAATGGCACAACTGCTTAGGAAAACAGTCTGGCAGTTCCTTAAAATGTAAAACATATAGTTACCATATGACCCAGCAGTTTCACTTGTAGGTATATTTCCAAGAAAAATGAAAACATGTCCATAGAACACCTTGTAAGTAAATGTTCATAGCAGCATTATTCATAATAGCCAAAAAACAAACAAGTCAAATGCCATTCAACCTATGACTGAATAAATAAAATGTAGTATATGCATAAAGGGAATATGAGCCCTGACTGGTGTGTCTCAGTGGATTGAGTACCAGCCTGTGAACCCAAACTCTGCTGGTTAGAATCATGGTCAGGGCACACGCCTGGGTTGTGGCCCGGCCTCCCTGTCGGGGGCATGCAAGAGGCAACTGATTGATGTATCACTTGCACAACAATGTTTCTCTCCCTCTCTTTCTCCTTCCCTTCCCCTTTCTCTAAAAATTAAATAAAACAAAGAAAATATTAAAAAATAAAGTAAGTTATTATAAAATAAAATAAATAAATGGAATATGAACAATAAAAAGGAGTGGAAGAAGGAATACAGGCTTGGGCAGCCACTGTGGAAAGCTGTATGAAGTTACTACAAAAAAATAAAAAATGGAACTGCCTTAAGACCCAGAGATTCCACTTCTGGGAATATATCCAGAGAAACTTATTTGAAAGAATATATGCACCCATGTGTTCATTACAGCATTATTTATAATAGCCAAGATTTAAAAGCAGCCCAAGTGCCCATCAGTAGATGAATGGATTAAAAAAAAGTTGTGATTTGGACTACTATGAGAAAAAAAAAAAAGAGAGAAGGAAATCTTACCTTTTGCAACAGCATGGATGAACCTGGATAGTATTATGCTCAGTGAAAAAAGCCAGTCAGAGAAAGAAAAGTACCATATGATTTCACTTACATGTGGAAACTAATGAACAAAATAAACTAACAAACAAAATAGACACAGATATAGAGAATAGAGTGACAACTGTAACAAGGGAAGGGGGGCTGGGGGCCTGGGTGAAAAAGGTAAAAGAACTAAGCAAAAAAAAAAAAAAAAAACACAACCCTCATAGAGACACACAACAGTATAGTGATTACCAGAGGGAAAGGGGAGCTAGAAGAGGGTAAGGGGGTAGGGTATAAATGATAAAGGAAAAATACTTGACTTGGAGTGGTGAACACAAGATATAATATACAAATGATGTATTATAGAATTGTATACCTGAAACCTATATAATTTTATTAACCATTATCACCCCAATAAATTCAATAATTAAAGAAAAGGAGTGAAGGAGGCTCTGGTCAAGACAGTGGTGTAGGTCAATGTGGAACCTCCCACAATCACTTCAAAATTACAACTACAGAATAACCATCATTCAGAACCACCAGAAATCTAATTGAATGGAGTCCTATAATAAGGATAAATGGAAGAAGCCACAAAGAGATAGATGGGAGTGACAGAACTGGCTGGTCCCACATCCACATGTGGCAGTTAAAAATGGAAAGGGACAGCTCAGTTGCAGAGGACCCCCAAGCCTAGGGTTCCAGTGCCAGGGAAGATGCCCCCATAACCTCTGGCAGAGAGTCCCAAACAAGATGAAGCCAAGCTATTTCATAATTAAAATGCCAAAGGTTAAAGACAAAGAGAGAATGTTAAAAGCAGCAAAAGAGAACCAGTTAGTTACCTACAAGGGAGCTCCCATAAGACTATCAGCTGATTTCTCAACAGAAACTTTGCAGGCCATAAGGGACTGGCACAAAATATTCAAAGTGATGAAAAGCAAAGACCTACAACAAGGATCACTCTACCCAGCAAGACTATCATTTAGAATTGAAGAACAGATAAAGAGTTTTCCAGACAAGAAAAAGCTAAAGGAGTTTACTATCACCAAACCAACATTATAAGAAATGTTAAAAGATCTTCTAGAAAAAGAAGAAGGAGGAGGGGAAGAAGAAGAAGAAGATGGTCATCATGAATATGAATAATAGCAATAAATACATATCTATCAACAATTACTTAAAATGCAAATGGATTGAAATCTCCAGTCAGAAGACATACAGTGGCTGAATGGACAACAAAACAAGACCCTTATATATGTTGTCTACAAGACATTCCAGACAGAAAGGCACACGCAGACTAAAAGTAAAGTGATGGAAAAGATATTGCATGAAAATGGAAACAAATAAGGAAGCCAGGTAGCAATACTTATACCAGACAAAATAAATTTCAAAACAAAGGCTATAACAAGAGACAAAGAAGGACCTAGCAATTTAATTTCTGGGTATTTACCTGAAGAAACCCAAAACACTAAATCAAAAAGACATATACATCCATATGTTCATTGCAGCATTACTTAAAATAGCCAAAATATGGAAGCAACCTAAGTGTCCATCAAGAGATAAATGCATAGCCCCAGCTGGTGCAGCTTAGTGGATTGAGAGCTGGACTGTAAACCAAAAGGCCACTGGTTCGATTCCCAACCAGGTTACATGCCTGTGTTGCAGGCCGGGTTCCCAGTTTAGGGGATGGGGTGAGAGGCAACCAATGTCACCTCTCTCTAAAAATAAATAAAGTCTTTTAAAAAATAGATAAATGGATAGAGAAGTGGTGCATATATACAATAGAATATGACTCAGCCAAAAAAAGAAAAAGATGAAATCTTGCTACCTGTAACAACATAGATGGACCCAGAGGGTACTGTGCTGAGTGAAATAAACCAGAGAAAGACAAATAGCATATGATTTCACTTATATGTAAAGGCTAAAAAACAAATTAATGAACAAGCAGAGGAGAAAGAGACTCAAAGATGCAGAGAACATTTTGACAGTTGCCAGATGGGAGGGAGGTTGGGGATGAAAAAAGTGAAGAAATTAAAAAATATGAATTGGTAGTTATGGAATAGTCATGGGAATGTCAAGTACAGCATAGGGAATATAGTTAATAATATTGTAATAAATATTTACAATGTCAGATGGATAGTATATTTACCAGAGTGATCACTTTGAAAGTTATATAAATATCTACTCACTGGGTTGTACACCTGAAACTAATATAATACTGTATGTCAACTGTACTTAAACAATAAAAAATAATAATTAAAAAAGGAATAGCTGATACATGCTACAATACAGATGAATGCTGAAAACATGGTAAGGGAAATAAGCCAGTTACAAAAGATCATATATTTTATGATGCCATTTACACAAAACATCCAGAATAGGCAAGTCCATAGAGACAGAAAGATGAGTGATTGCCTAAGGCTGAGGAATGGGCAAAATTGGAGTCACTGCCAATAGGTATGAGGGGTTTTTTTTGTGGGGGCGATAAAATGTTCTAAAATTGATTGTGATAATGGTGTACAACTCTGTAAACATACTAAAACTCATTAAATTATACACTTTAAATAAGTGAATTATATGGTATGTGACTTACACTTTAATAATATTGTTACATTAAAAAACCTGTTATGTGCCTGGCAATGTTCTAGGTACTGCAAATACAATAGTTGACATATGTCTTTCATTTAGCCTTCCAGATTCACCCTCCACTCTTCACACTGCACTCTGTCCCTAGCAGCTGACCTAACAGACTACATCAAAAGGGTTCTCATGCTTTGGTTGGGTTTGGCCAACAAGTTGCTCAGGGAGGAGATCAGACTGTATTCGAGGGTTGTTTCTTTTGGTTTCCTCACTGAAAGGGCACGTTGGGCCTGCTGTGTCTCTCCATTGAAGGTCCTTCCAGTTACCTTCCAAGGCAGCCAACTTCACATACTGTCTGTCTCTCTTAGGTTCTACTAACTACTATAACTATTCCTCTAGTCATTTTGGGTCTAAAGATGGTAATATCACAGCTGCTACCAGGTCCAGGATACTTCAGTAGTCTTCATGGTTTCCCTATACTTCCATCTTTGTAAATAACCTTTTAATAAATAAACAATGATTTTGTGAATAAATTTTCCTAGAGTTATTTTTAGTGTACCATCTGTTTTCTATTGGAATCCATACTAAATCAGAAAAAAACTGTGCTATACTTTAGAGCTTTCATTCCAATATCAAAGAAAAAAATTCATAAGTATATTCTAGGCAGGGAGAACAGAAAATGCAATGGTACTGTTTTAGGCTGATACTTGGCATGTTTCTGTGCAGAACCAGTGTGACCAACATGGAATGACCCAATGGGAAGTTATAAGAAATGAAGCAGAGTGGTGAGCAGGGCCAGATCACATAGATTCATATGCATACTATTAAATTTTTGCTTGTCTGATATTCTTAACTAAATATAGAAACAAAACACACACACACAACTTTTAGTATTTGTAATGTAATCTGTTATTTGCATCCTTGATTTAAAAACCTCATGCTTTGTATTACAGGACTGTCAAGTATTTCCAAGGACAGAAAAAAGGTTTAATTTTTGATTCATAAAAGACAAATTCAGATAATCAAATGAATAGCCATGTCTTGAACTGAACATGTCATTATATATGTGTCATTAACAAAGACAAATCAGAAAATGAGATTCATGATATATTCTTTCCCACAACCTAGCCCCTTAAAGGAGAGATCTTTTTCATTCAGTGGCACAAAAATTCACAAAATAAATATTCTAACTAATTGTTTTTCCTATATCTTATAAATAAATTATATCATGCCACGGGTAAAGATTTTAAATAAAAAAATGCTAAGATGAGAATCAAAATTCTCTGGCATAAATTCACTGACAAGGGACTACAGTACAATCTTTTTAACAGTCTTAATGCCCAACTTATTTACTCTAAAGAAAAGGGCATATAGAGTCAAAATAACTTCAGGCCTGATGTTTTCCATCTGTAAAGGTACAGTACTGATTTTGACTTCTTAAAAGTGAAACTCCTAGCAACAAATGTATATGCACTTGCAATTTCTGACTGATTAGAGCACCCTCATGTGTGCCTTTGTGGTAATGTTTTAGATATCTGAGAAAGTATTAATCTCAGCAGAACTACAATTAGTTTTGTCTTTCTTTTCCCATTTATAAGTGTCAAGTATCACTCAGTAAATTCTAAAAAGTATGACAATCCTACTACGTCTCACTAACCAAATTTTCATGTGCCAAATTTCATTCTAAATCAATGAAGTTATTATTGTTCTGGTTTAAATTTTAATGAATTAAAGGGGTTTTCCCTTAAAGCAACAGAGACAAGTTTTTCATTTTATTATTTTATTATCATGCCTGAAATAAAATGTGTAGCCAGTTAAGACATTAACTATATGTGATAGCATGTAAGTACTTTTTTAGGGGTGGATAACAACCCAAGAGGCCAATTCTAACTCAGTTTTTCCAAACAAAAATTTTCTTGTCTACATCACTGCAAAAGATTTCCTCCTACTCAGAAAGACTATGCTGGAAGGAGCCAAAGATAATCTCATTTTTTAAAAATTACATGTTTTTTTTAAATAAAAAACCTCAAATCCAATCATATTTGAAATTGCATTTATCCAACAAATATTTATTGAGGGCCCACACTGTGAGTCAAAAATGAGATGTCAAGTTGAAGGAAACCAAAGACACTAAAGTAAAGCAAAAAAGTACTGTTTTTTCCCCCTTCTACAAAATTATTTAGTAATAACTGCCTCACCCAAGAGAGTTGCCATAATGATCTAATAGCATGGCATACATAACCACATTTTCTAAAGACAGAAGTGTTGTTAAAATGTATACGAGAGAAACCCTGGTGATTCCAAGGACATGTTTTAGGGGGTTGCTTTGTATATGTAAAATCCTTGAATGTGAGGCTCTGCTCTAATTTTTTTTAACTAAAACTTTTCTTTAAATTTTCATGACAGAAGAGAAAGTAGGAAGAAAGAATTGCATCTCCTAAGAAAAGAAGTCTGAAGCTATTCTTCTTTGACTCTTACCCTCTTTTTCTTAGCAAAGCAGGACACTGATGGGTTGGTGATGATACCAGTTAAGCCAAGAGGTCAGACTGGATATACCAGACTAACCAGAATGTAGCAATGAGGCTACCCTCACATAAGCCAGAGTTTTCACTTTCCAAAAATCCCTGAAACCAAACACCATTCTAGGCCCTGTAGAAAACTGAATACACTGTTTTGGTGTCCTACCACCACAGGTCTTCTCTATCCCCCAGTTTAAGTTCCCATGCTTTTTTTCATATAGCCAATTGTTCAATTGTTTCCAACCTTTTAAAGTTTGGTGATGTCCTCTCTCCAATTTTTAAACTTATTATGTAAATTATTTAACATTTCAAAAGTAGAAAAAAATGTATAATGAATTCCCATCTACCCATCCATCCAGCTTTAACTATTATCAATATAATGGGGAACTTCAAGCAGTTTGACTTGGTTAAAACATATCATTAGAGTGGGTGGTGATTAGAGAATCAAACAGGATTTCTGAAATAAAAATATAATATTTGAAAGTACAAAATCAGTGGAAAAAATAAACAGCTGAATAGCTCAGCTGAATAATTCTTGACCTAAAAGACAGTCCCAAAGAAGTTACCTAGAATGTAACACGGAGGTAAAGAAATGGAAAAGATGAAAAAAGATTATGGGTCACAGATGATAAAATGCAAAGTCCAATGTGATTCTGGTGTTCCAAAAGGAGAAAATGGAGAGAATGGAGGAGAAGTCATATTTGAAAAATTATGACTAAGAATTTTCCAGAATTGATGAAACTGAAATTCTTAGTTTGAAGAAATGAAATTAATTTCTGCTGATTCTGGACAGAGATTGAAGTTTTATCATATGAAAGGACTACATGGGTCAAAGGGCTAGTTTTGATTTCCTGTCTGTGCCTTTAAATTCTAAGTTAATAACATCCTCCAGCAAACAGATCTCACAGGATCTTGCATATTCTATGTCCCAGGCCTGATTACCCTGGGGGTCCACCACCTGAGCTGCCCCTTTGGCTATTTGCTTAGCCCTGAGAAAGGCAGGAGACAGAGGCTGCCAGGAGACTTGGATTTCTCACATCTAAGTACAAAGACTCAGGCTTAGAGGGGGCAGGGGTTGATGTCGATCACCCCTTCCTTTCCACAGCCCCGTGAGTCTCATCCCAGGGGCCTTTACGTGGTCAGTACCTATCTTAGGTTGCTCCTTCCCTGAGGAGTCTTACCCATCATTGGTTAACTGATCAAGCATTAAAGGCCAAGCACAGAACAGGTAGCGTTCATGCCAGGAGGATAAGTTTTGTCTCCTTAGTGGCTCCTGGTCCAGAGGTCTCTCACTCAGCCTAAGTCACAGGGGGTTACAGCTTCCTGAGACCAGGCAGGGCGGCCCCCAACAAATCTCAATCTAAGCAAATAAAAATAAACCCACATCAAGACACATCATAGTGAAACTACAGAAAACCAAAGACAAGAGAAAGATTCTAAAAGAGCTAGAGAGAAATATAGCATACCTATAAAAAACAAATGAAAATGACAGGACATTCTTATTTCGACATGGAAAGATGCTCAACGTCACTAATCATCAGAGAAACACAAATTAAAACCACAGTGAGATACTATCTCACACCAGAAAGGGTATCATCAATAAATCAACAAACAAGCGCTGGCGAGGATGTGGAGAAAGGGGGCCCTTTTGCACTGTTGGTGGGAATGCAGCTGGTGCAGCCATTATGGAAAGCAGTATGGATTCAGCTCAAAAAACTAAAAATGGATCTGTCTTTTGACCCAGCAATACCACTTCTGGGAATATACCTGAAGGAACCCCAAACACTAATTCCAAAGAACATAAGAACCCCTATGTTCACTGCAGCGTTATTTATAATCGCTAAGACATGGAAGTACCCCAAGTGTCCATCAGCAGATGAGTGGATAAAACAACTATGGGACATTTACACAGTGGAATACTACCGGCCATAAAAAAGGAGAAAATTTTACCCTTTGCGACAGTATGGATGGTCCTGGAGAACATTATGCTAAGTGAAATAAGCCGGTCAGAGAAAGACAAATACCATATGATTTCACTCATGTGTGGAATCTAATGAACAAAGTGAACTAACAAGAAAAACAGGGACAGACTCATAGACAGAGAGCAGGATGACAGGTAGTTGGGGCAGAGGAGAGCGGGTAGAGGGATTGAGCAAAAAGGAAAAAGGACTCATGGACACAGACAATAGGATGGTGATTGCTGGGGGGAGGGGTATAAGGGGACTAAAAGGTAACATATTTAAAAACTATAATAAAGATTACATTTTTTTTTAAAGAATATGACAGGGCATTTCTCAATGGCAACAGTGGGAGCCAGAAAATAGTAGAATAATATCTTTAAAGTCTTAAAGGAAAATAATTGGCAACCTAGAATTATGTCCTAGCAAAACTACCTTGAGAAAGATCTTGAAATAATGAGATTCTCCAAGAGACTGTGGGAATCACAGGAGGAACTAGCAGTGGCACAGGCTGCCAGGGCCTCTGCACTTCAGGTCTCACAGCTGGGAGGAAAATGGAGGAAAGATGCCCCGATTCTTTGTTTGACTGCTGAGGCTTGATTTGACTCTAAATGGTTGAAAACAGATACACAGCTTGCATTCTCAAGAGATGGGCTCTGTGGTCTGTGGAATGAAATGGTTAAAGGTGGAGAAATTGTATATTATGGGACAAAACTTACCCAGAATCAAGAGCTTCCTCCTAGAAAAAGTGACAGTGTTGATACTCAAAGTAAAACAAAGAAAGATCTGAACAAGAAAAATAAAGGCTGAAGAAGACACTCCTGCACCACACAGAGCCAAATCAACCCTAGAGAGCTGGGTAAGGGGCAAGCAAGTAGTCATGCACTGCATGACAATGTTTTGGTCAATGAAGGAATGCATATACAACAGTAATCCCGTAAGATTATAACGGAGCGGAAAAATTCCTATTGCCTGATGACGTTGTAGTTGTAGTCACATTGTAGTACAGTCCATCACTCATTTATTTGTTGTGATGCTGGCATAAACAAACCTACTGTGCTGCCAGTCATATAAGAATATAGCATGTACAATTATGTGCACATGATATTTGATCATAATTGATTATGTTACTATATAGTCGGTTACTATGGTAGGTTACTATATGTACCTACCATATAATACATTTTATTATTGTTTTAGAGTGTGCTCTTTCTACTTACTAAGTAAAAAGTTTGCGATAAAAAATGTCTTTTATATTTTATTATAACAGCTATAATGGGAAATAAACTCACCAAATTGTATTTTAAAAAGGAAATGAGCTAAAAACAACAGAGATGTAAGTGGAGCTTAAATAATCCTTTGCTTAGTAAGATGAATGTTTTCACAGGGGAAGGAAAGAGTTTAGTAGTAAAAATAATGTAGAGTTACATTATTTTAAAAAGCATTTTGTTTCATTTACTGTGGATGGTCAAACATCATTTTAAAATAGATGGTAGATCTGTTGGACAGTAAAAAGTAATGACATCTTGTTTCCATTTTCCTATTCCTTCTAGTTTATCTCTTTATTGTAAATCATTTTGCATTGTGGGAGGATATTAAATTTACATCAAACTGAAAGGAAAAAAAAGCATGTGGTTACGCTCATAAATTCATGTTTCTACGCACTGCTACCACTTACTGCCATTTTATGAAAAACATTTCAAATTGATCTATTCTTTCTGGATCTAAACAAATTAAGAGTCACTTTTTTTTGAACAAACAGCTTTCTGGAAAACTATTTACAACAAGAAATAAAAATTGATATAATTATTATATAAATATTTAAAATGAATTTTAATACTCTCATGAGAATATATCTAGAATTGGCAAGCATTTGAGAAATGGTAATAAGTTTAATTTGTAAACATAAATAATAACTAATACACAGAGTACTACCATGTTCAGACTATTCTAAATGCTATACATGAAGCTGTATATATGAATCCTTATTCATGTGTATGTCTCTCACAATTATGTAAATAAATAAAAATTCCTCACAACAACCCCATTAAGATGAAACAACTGAGACAGAGCTAGGTTAAACAATTTTTAAAAGCTGAATCCAGGAAGTTGGGCATCAAAGCACATGTTTTTAATAATTACTATATGTACATATTAAGAGCTCTGAGGAGAACACTGAACAAGCCAATAGATCCTTCCTACCTTGTTCTCAACTGCGCTCTATAAAATACCAAATGCTTCCTTTGGACGGTTCTGCTATAAGAAAGGAGTTCACTGCCCTGGGTGGTTGGAGGGTCGCCCCATAACCAAAAGGTTGTGGGTTTGATTACTGGTTAGGGCACATACCTAGGTTGTGGGTTCGATGCCTGGTCTGGCTGTGCATGATCCCCAGTCTGGGCACGTATGGGAGGCAACTAATCAATGTTTCTCTCTCTCTCCCTTCCTCTCTCTCCCTCTCTCTAAAAGCAATGAAGAAAATGTCCTTGGATGAGGATAAGAAAAAAAAATTTAGGAAGAAGGTAACTAGTTTCTGGATTTTTTTTTTTATTTCTGTTTTTGAAACCTCTTTCTTCTATGACAAAACTCTCTAGATTTAATGAATCCAAACAAATTTTCAGTCTAGAGCTCGTTATTACCAAATGTAAATACATTGTAAAAGATGCAATGGGGATTGGGACTGGAGGTTGAGACCAGGAAGGCACAAGACCAGTAGCCAGGACCAGCGGCCGCCCTTGGGCCCCTCTCATGTGCGACTGCCTCCTCAGTCACCCTTCCCCCTCCTGAACAGGGATCTGAGAATGTGCCAAGAGACTCCTCACCCTTGGCCTGTATACAAGGTCCACGTGCTATTAATAGGGAGGAATATCTTCTATTTTTTCTTACTCCCTCTACAACCCACTGTAGGGGCAGAGGGAGAAGTTGTTTCAAAACAAAGCCCAGGCACCACAAGTAAGAGTTGTGAAGTTGCCAAAAAGAAAAAAAGGTTAATAAATCCCCATCTTTATTTTCTAGAGGATTAACCACTGAAACACATGATAGGAATAAATTTTTATATACATAATGCATCTACTTTGGTAACATGGATTTTTAGCAAAATAGCAAAGGAAAACATACTTTTTAAGATTATGAAGATATTCAACTTCATACAACTAATTATCTTAGAAGAATTCCCAAAGACATTTTTATTTGGGGGAAGAGGTAAAAATTGCCTCCCAATATGCTAGCTCTAAAATCAGATTATTCTATGACATTTTTCCTAAAAGCATTCACTTAAAACATGTCTACCTTGTGCCAACTTCAACTGATTGATAGTGAATACCTGGAATTCTGCGTTAAGAAGGACTCTGAAGCTGAGTGTAAGCTAAAAAGAATGAGTTTGCTATTAATTGTCAGTATCTGCCTTAGGTATGGGCAGTGAGAAAGGCAGCATAAGTGCTATGCATTTACATTCCCTGAATTACTAGGTATAATTTCTGTTTTTAAAAAATCATAGTTTATACCCAGATTTTAAAGTGAAACTTAGAATATATTTATGTCAAACCAATAAAGACCAGTTTTATAAAAATAACATCCTCTCACTATTCCCCCAAATGAAAAACTAACACTACAAATTACTCTTCAAATGTTTAAAGAATGAACAACTGAGGATCAGCCACATCATGTAATGGTAAAAGAAGGAAAAATCAAAAATGTATTCAAAGAAAGAAAGCTGGGGCCCAGATTTAAAGAAAGCAAGAGCCCTGGCTGATGTGGCTCAGCAGATTGAGTGCTGAACTGTGAACTAAAGGGTTACTGGTTCAATTCCCAGTCAGGGCACGTGACTGGATTGTGGGCCAGGTCCCCAGTAGGGGTGTGCAAGAGGCAACCACATATTGATATTTCTTTTTCTCTCGTTCTCCCTCCCTTCCCCTCTAAAAATAAATAAATCTTTTTTAAAAATTAAAGAAAGATAATAACTGAACACAAGGAAAGGAAAAAAAAACATTGTATAAGGGAAGGGCAACAGTTACAAAGGAAAAGAGAAAGTAAAGTTTTCTTGTCTAGGGTAAAGAGTATTAAGAAAAAATATCCAAAATTTGAAAATAAGCAAAAGAGATTACTGGGGTCCTTTCAATGGGATGCAGGATGTAATTTAGCAGACCCTCTGGGACTGACCTGATTAGGAAGAGGAGTGCATCTTCATTTGACTTTTTTAGTTTTTTAAATATATTTTATTGATTATGCTATTACAGTTGTCCCATCTTCCTCCCTTTATTCCCTCCACCCTGCACACCCCGTCCCAGCCACATTCCCCACCTTTAGTTCATGTCCATGGGTCATACATATAAGTTCTTTGGCTTCTATATATCCTATACTATTCTTACCCTCCCCGCTGTCTATTTTCTACCTAACATTTATGCTACTTATTCTTCCTACATTTTCCCCCCTCTCTCCCCCTCCCACTCCTCCACTGATAACCCTCCATGTGATCTACATTTCTGTGATTCTGTTCCTGTTCTAGTTGTTTGCTTAGTTATTGTTTTTTGTTTTTAGGTTCAGCTGTTAATAGCTGTGAGTTTGTTGTCATTTTACTGTTGATATTTTTTATCTTCTTTTCCTTAATAAGTTCCTTTAACATTTTCATAAAAAAAGGGCTTGGTGATGATCAACTCCTTTAACTTGACCTTATCTGGGAAGAATTTTATCTGCCCTTCCATTCTAAATGATAGCTTGCTGGACAGAGGAATCTTGGATGTAGGTCCTTGCCTTTCATGACTTGGAATACTTCTTTCCAGCCCCTTCTTGCCTGTAAGGTTTCTTTTGAGAAATCAGCTGACAGTCTTATGGGAACTCCTTTGCAGGTGACTGTCTCCTTTTCTCTTGCTGCTTTCAAGATTCTCTCATCTTTCATTTTGGCTAATGTAATTACGATGTACCTTGGTGTGTTCCTCCTTGAATCCAACTTCTTTGGGACTCTCTGAGCTTCCTGGACTTCCTGGAAGTCTATTTCCTTTGCCAGATTGGGGAAGTTCTCCATTATTTTTTTCAAATAAGTTTTCAATTTCTTGCTCTTCCTTTTCTCCTTCTTGCACCCTTATGATTCGATGTTGGAACATTTAACGTTGTACTGGAGGTTCCTAAGCTTCTCCTCATTTCTTTGAATTCTTGTTTGTTCATTCTGTTCTGATTGAATGCTTATTTCTTCCTTCTGCTCCACACCATTGATTTGAGGCCTGGTTTCCTTTCTGTCACTATTGGTTCCCTGTACATTTTCTTTTATTTCACTTCTCACAGCCTTTACTTTTTTCTCTATTTTGTGATGATACTCAACCATTTCTATGAACCTCCTGATTACCAGCATTTTGAACTGTGCATCTGATAGGTTGGCTATCTCTTTGTTGCTTAGTTGTATTTTTTCTGGAGCTTTGATTTGTTCTTTCATTTGGGCACCCCCCCCTTTTTTTTTGTCTTGGCAACACCTGTTACGTAGTAAGGAGTGGAGCCTTAGGTGTTCACCATGGTGGGGCAATCACATGGCTGCATTATGATGCTGTGTGTGTGGGGAGGTCCAAGAGGGAACAGTGCCACTTGGCCTGCTGTCTGCTGGTTTTCAGTCACTTCCCCTAATCTAACTCGGCCCCTCTGGGGCTGATTCCTGGGTGGATGGGTTTGTGTACATTCTAGGACCCTGTGGGTCTCTCCAATGATCTCTCCTATGAGGCTGGGAGTTCCTCCTGCTGCTGCAACCCCCATAGGTGTTTTTGGTCACAGGCTTTGAGGTTTTATTTCCCTGCACTGGAACCCTGGGTTGCACGGTCTGTCTTGCTCCCCAGTTGTTCTTCCTGGCTTATCTGTATGCGAATGTGGGGTCACCTAGTCCACCAGTCACTGCTTTGCCTGCCTTGGTCCGCCACCCAGCTGCCCGTCTCCGCCCCTCCTACTGGTCTGGTTGAATGTATCTTCTTTAATTCCTTGGTTGTCTGACTTCCATACAGTTCAATTTTCTGGCCATTCTGGTTGGTTTTTGTTTTTAAATTTGTTGTCCTCCTTTTGGTTATGCAAGGAGGCACAGTGTGTCTACCTACACCTCCATCTTGGCCAGAAGTCTGACTTTCTCTTGACTAGACTATTCTACAACTTTCTGGGGGCAGTTTGTTAACCTGTAGACAGCTGATAACAAAGTAATTGCGCTCCCTGTCATACAGCAATGGAAATGGCTCCTGTCCTTAGCACTACAGATACACATGTCTTGGTAGAGATTTAATTGTTTTGCATCTGGTAAAAAAAAAGCAACCCCAAATATGATGCCTCTTGCCTTGCAGGAATTTACACTGACAATTTTATTTCAGCATTCCTTTGACTATATAAATTTTCTGTTTCTTGACTTCTTCTGTAAACCAATCTTAATATCTTATAGGTTCTCTTATTATTTAATGAGTTAAATAAAATAACTGAAATATTTATATTTGAATAAGTGTCATGTTTTTAACATATCCTTTTTAATGTTTATCTCTCCAACATCTAGTAAAATTCTTGATATTTAGTAAGTACTCAGTAAATGTTTTTAAAATTAATTAAAATATCCATTTCCAACATTTTAGATGTCAGTGGAAAGAAAATTTATCAGATAAACTTGTCACTGTCAAATCTTGCCATTAACTCAGTACTTTTTACTGCTTCAAATGTTACTCTCAGTCAAGTTATTTGAATGGAATGTAAGTTCTAAGTGTACTAATGAACTTTCAATATATACTATCTTCAATGTGTTATGAAATTGTTAAAATGAGAATTTAAACATTACAGTGCATAAATGTACTAAATTCACAAATATGCCATATTACATTATTTTTATTATTAATGTACTAAAACATACTAATGCCCCACTGTGACTGTAGCTGGATTATGTGAGATTGAGTCTCTTTTATGTTTCCTAAATTCTCACACATTCTAAAATTTAAAAGAAAAATATCTGTGTCATAGTTGACATGATAGAACACATACAAATAAGTCTCCCCGGAAAATTCACTTCATCCCAGATCTTGGCCCTCGGCCTTTGTTACCGACAAATGTTTGTGTCCCCCACACAAAACTCATATCGAAACCCTAACCCACAATGTGATAGTGTTAGGAGGTAGAGGTAGGTGATTAGGTCATGAGGGCAAGGCCTTTCTAAGAATATTACAAAGAGCTCCCTCCACCCTTCCACCATGTGTGAGGACTGAGCAAAAAGACCACATTTGAGTAAAAAACAAAATAAAACAAAACCACATTTGTCTATGAACCAGGAAGCAGGTACTCATCAGACACCAAATCTGCTGGTGCCTTGATCTTGGACTTTCCAGGCTCCCAAGCTGAGAAATAAATTTGTTCTTTATAAGCTATCCAGTCTATAATATTAAAGCCCAAAAGGGCTAAGGCTGCCTTACTGACCCAGAAACCTATTTTGTTGGGAAGACAAACATTAGCCAAGACTTACATTCATGGAAACTTATGAATACAAAACAAACAGGCCAGTAACTTAATCCACAGTGAGAAGCAGATCTGAGAGGGGAAACGTGCTTTCCTAATGAAAGGAAATGGTTTGGCAACAGAACTAATTGATTTAAGCACAGTCTCAAAGTGGATAATTGAGGCTAAACAGTGGATTCAATTTACTGATACAGGAGAAAATGAAATGGAAACAATGTCATGGTTCAGGCGCCTCAAAAATCACCACCAGCAAACTAACTTGGGCAAAATTGTTGTGAATAGTTTTACACAGAGCAGTGACCAATAAAAAGACAAAGCACCATTCTTTCCACCGGATATTCAACTCATCAAGTGTTTGTATGCAAATTAATCCTCTCTAGTGAGTGAACCCCTTGACAAGTTAACTCAGCGCACATGGAATAGAATATTTCATTTAGAGAACTGTGGCAAGACTATCAAGAGGTATTTACTTGACATGAATGTCTAATAAATTAAAAGGATTACGTTGGGGAGATTCAGAATGGAAAGGCTATTATTGGTGATTGTGGAGGGTAGGGGAGATTCATGGAACACATTTATTTTCCTTTAAAATACAGTCTGCGCGGGTAACAAGAGGCAGTTATTTTGCTTCTTTCTTTTGCTTAAGGTTTTTCTTAATAATTTTTTTGTTTTAGAACATATGTTAACAGAATTATAGTGAAGACAGTACAGTTCCCTACACCCCGCACAAGGTTTTTAAAAATCTCACTTCAACGTCCACCCCTGCCTACAGTCTCCCCCATGTCTCTTTGCTTCTGTTCCCCTCAGGTTTTGGCAGGGCCGAGTTCACTCAGCTCAACTTTGGCATTGCCAGGGAAAACCAGTTCACTTAAACCTTCGCCACCACCAGCCACAACTAGGTCAGAAGTCACGCTCACGAAACCCGAACGCGGAAACCCCAACGCTCTCGCCCCGCCCCCCGACGCGCGGAAACCTCCGCCTACGTGGCTCCTCTAAGTCTGGTGCCCTGGGGCGAGCGCGAAGCGGGGTCAGCGGGCTGGGCACCCACAAGAGGGGAGGGGCCTGGAGCCCTGAGGGATGAGCCAGGGGCGGGACTAGGACAGTCCCTACTTCAGGCCCCTCCTCCGAAGGCAGCTTCAAGAAGCCAAAACATTTTTGACCTCTAGGCGTCGTCCACAAGGAATATGGCGGGTTACCCATTTACGTGCACTACGTGTCGGTAGTTTAATACAGACGCCTGGGCTGGGGGGTATCCTCTCCGGCGCAGCCCAGCGCCCTCCACAGCCAACACCCTAAAGCACCTTGCTTCCGCCGGGTAAACCAGGTCTCGGCGTGTCCCTCGGGGTGTTGCACGGGGGCGTGCACGCGCACGTGAGGACGTCCCGGGAGCGAGCGCGCCTCCGCCACCGCCGCCTCCGCCTCGGAGCTGGGCCGGGTTAGCCGGCAGTGGAGCTTGAAGGTGATGGCCCTGACAGAGGTCCGTGGGTCTACATCGCTCGCTCGTTCTGCAATCGTGGCCGGCGACTGTGTCCCCTCATCGTCATGAGAGGTCAGGCCTGGGGGAAGCGGGCGGAGGCCCCGGCGAATGGGCTCTGGGGGGAATAACTGAGACACTCGAAGCTCGAACGTGGGTGGAAAATTCTGTCTTGGGGATTCCGGAAGAGTTGTTTGCGTTTTTCTTCCTTTTCTTCTATTTCTTGCTGTTGCATATTGGAAGGTGGGAGGGTTCTATTTTTTTTTTTTCATGGAAAAGACCCTGAAACTGTCGCGTCCAACATGTCTTCAGAGGTTTGAGGGAATAAATAGCACCCTTGGCATCGGTGAAGCTTTTAGTGAAAGGAACTAAAAGCCAAACCTCCATACGGTAACTGAAAAAAAGAAAATTCAAACCTAGGAATGAAATAGAATGACCTGGCATTAGCCCTAGTTTCCTCCTACAGAAGAGCCAGGCTGGCATCCTCGAAGGCTGCCCCACTGGTCATTTAGGGATCCTTTCCTGCCAGTGTCCTCTTTCGTGACCGCCCCCTCCAACCCCACACGCACACCGATGGCGGCGTTTTTAATGGGCAGACTGTGTTACTATCCTTATTAAGCGTAGGGTTACCTAGCAATTACATGGTGACTCGCCAGGTCTCCCTAATTTAAAGGTATTTTGTAATATTTGGGGTGGGAGGTAATACTAGAAGCCTTTTTATTAGCTTTGGGAAAGATGTTTCAGCATAAAACAAATGTGTAGGTCACCTAAATGAAAAGTTTATTCGTTCTCCATGATACTTAGTATTGACTTAATTTTTTTCTTCCTAGCCTTTCCAAGCCTTTAAAAATTATGATTCTTATGAAATATAGTATCTACATTGGAGATGAAACTCCAGTGGGCACAGTACATGTACTGAAGTATCAAAATATGAATGAGTACTAGTGCTCAGATATTCACAGCTACTGGGCACCCATACTCCGTTCTGCTGATTCCTTCTCATTAGAGAACTGGATGCATCAGTTCAACTTCTCTTGTACCAGATGTTCCCTAAAGTACAGTTTGTGTAAGGCAGCCCAGCCTTGGCAGTAAGGGAGGAGTCTAGTAATAGATGATAACCTGAAAATAATTCATCTGCTGTGGTCATCAGCCTCTCCTTTAGTGAACTGTTCACTTAGAACATTTTCTGCTCTGATTTTTAGAAGGCAGAGACCTGAAGCAAAGAAATCTGGATCACAGAAAAAGTATTCAAGGGTCATGCAAGCCAACTGTAGCCAATTGCACAGTCCTCCAGGAGCTGCAGGCAGTGAGGATGCCTCAGCCTCCCAATGTGTCCACACAAGATTGACAGAAGGTTCTTGTCTTCATTCTGGAGATGTGCACATCCAAATAAATTCCATACCTAAAGAATGTGCCGAAAATCCAAGCTCCAGAAATACAAGGTCAGGTGTCCATAGCTGTACCCATGGATGTGTACATAGTCGCTTACGGAACCACTCCCATAATGAAGCAAGGCAGCCTGATACTTCCATGGAATCTGGAGATCATGGTAGTAACTCCTTCTCAGAATTCCAGTATCTCTTCAAGTGGCTGCAAAAAAGTCTTCCATATATTCTGATCCTGAGTGTCAAACTTGTAATGCAGCATATAACAGGTAGGGTATAATAAAATATTGAATTGTTTCATTGATAAATTCACTAAATTTTATTTCTTTTTAATAATCTACTTTAACCTATGTATTTTAGTTACTTATTTTCTGCTAGCTTTTAAAATTGTAAATGTTTCCTTTAAGTTCATGTCATTGTGTTGGCTCGTTTATTTTTTTTTTCTTGTAATTAACTGGAACTTATTATCTAACAGGAATTTCTCTTGGAATTGGACTTCTTACAACTTTTATGTATGCAAACAAAAGCATTGTAAATCAGGTTTTTCTAAGAGTAAGTATAACAAACATTTAAAACAATTAAGTGTTGTTTCTCTCTAGATTATACACTCATTTTTGAGAGAAATAGGAATTAAAATAGTTTGAAAAATTTAAATATATTGTAACATCTATATTAAGTTTTGTTATCTAAATGACATGGCATAAATGATTTGAATCATTTTCACCTTAATAATCTTTGTAAGTCATGTTCCTGATAAAGAAAAACTGGACAGGATTAAAAAGTTTAGAATGCTCTATTTGATCTGATCTGTCAAGTGCCATCATATTTTATGAGATAGTTTAACCACAATAAGTAATATAATTGTCATTAAAAACTTAGCTATTGCATTGTCAGATTTAAAGTAAACAAAATGTACATTGAATAAATGGGTATTGAACTATTTACATCTCTCTTAAAGAAAATTAAACCCAAGAAGTTTTTCCCTAATATAAATTATTAAAAGAGTGGTATTCATATAAATTACTGGGAAAACTAGGATTGGTTTATAAAATTTCACCTTCAAGCAACTTTAAAGGGCATTACCTGTGTAAAGGATCATGAATTTTGACCTGGAAATTTGTAGTTAGAATCTATCAAACCATTAAAAATTTAATTCAGGGTTTAAAACTAGTAAAAGTTTTATTTAAATTAGTAATTAAAACTGAATTTTAGGCCTGGCTGGTGTGGCTCAGTGGATTGAGCACCAGCCTTCAGACCGAAAGGTCCACCCGTTGATTCCCAGTATGGGCACATGCCTGGGTTGCAGGCCAGATCCCCAGTTGGGGATGTGGGAGAAGCAACCGATCAATGTATCTCTCGCACATCAATGTTTCCCTCCCTCCCTTCCCTTCTTTCTAAAAATAAATAAAATACTTTTTAAAAATTTAAAAACTTAATGTTAAAAAACAAATTACCTTATTAAATTATTGTTGATGTCTGAGCATCTAAAAATTATGAACACTGATAACTTAAATGAATTTTTAAACATTTTATTATGTCAGGGAGACAAAAATAGGGAGCTGCAGAGGTAAAGTTTACATTTGGGTGGGTCCTTTATGTCAACTTGTAGATTTGGCTTCTTTGAAACATAGGTAATATTTTTTATACAATGAAATAACTTATTTTTAAAATGTGGTTAAATATGGGTTTTGTTTTGTTCACTAAAGATATATAAAAGAGTGTGATGATGTACATTTTAACATATTCTATACTTTTAATAAGTTTAATCTAGTAAAACATTCTAAGTTAATACATTAATCATTAAAGTAAAAATAGTTTAATGATATTTAAAATTATGGCATAATCCAAAGTAACAAATTATAAAATTATTTATTTTTCAGGAAAGGTGCTCAAAGATTCAGTGTGCTTGGTTACTGGTATTCTTAGCAGGATCTTCTGTTCTTTTATATTACACCTTTCATTCTCAGTCACTTTATCACAGGTAATTAGAGGTCCAAGTACACAATCAAATTTTTTATGTAATAATATTCCTTAGCATTTTGCATATATTTTACTTTCACATACTTATTGTTAGAGTTCAATTTTTACCTGTCTCCTTCCAAGATTGAAAGCTCTAAGTGACTTATTCAGATGTGTATACCCAGTGCCTTGGCTCCTGACAGGTGCTCAATAAATATTTGATTTTTGACACTTAAATTTCTATTTCTACAATCAATAGTTATTAAGTACCATTTACTGAATACTAGTGGTGGTATTTTTTGTTTTTTTTTTATTTTTATTTATTTTTGACAAATAAAAATATTTAAGTTGTACAACATGATGTTTTGATATATGTACACATTGTGTGATGGGAACACTTGATCTTTGTTTCTAGAAGGAGATGACTTGCTAAAGGACAATAGTTGTTAAGTTTTCATGTTAGATGGAAGTGTTTTGAATTTTTGGCTTTAATCAGATAATTAGAAGTCCTGGTTTTCAGTAGTGTTGGAGAGAGATGGCCAATCTTGGATATGGTTTGTAGATGGAGCCAGTATCACTCAGATTGGATTGGGAGGGTAGGCAGAGGGGTAAATCAAGGATGACTCCTGGGATTTTAGTCTTAAGCAACTGGACAGATGGTGGTACCATTTACTAGGCTTGGAAAGACTGGGAAAGTAGCTGGTTTTGAGGGAAAAAATCCATCATTTTGTTTTGAACATACTAAATTTGAGATGCCATGTAAAACTCTTAAAAAAGCGATTATAGATACATGTCATGAGCTCAGAGTAGAGGTTAGGGCTATAAATTTTGTTGTGATAAGCCTATGATTGATATCTTTAAAACCAAGACTAACCAAGGAAAGTAGTCAGAGGAGAGGGCCCAGGACTGGACATGCCCACATGTACAACAAAGGAAACTAAGAGGGAACCATCATCAGTCACAAAGGGGAAAAAGTAGGGAGTATAGTGTTAGAAATCTAGGAAAAAAGTAATTCAGGGAAGGAAATGGAGGAAGAGACATAACCTTTGAATTTAGCAAGATGGAGTTTGTGATCTTGACAAAAGAAATTCAGTGGAAAGAAGGGAATGGAATTCTGATTTGACTCAGTTGAGAGAATGGCAGACATCTAATTTCAGTGAATTTTCTTAGGTTACAGGCTAGAAAGGTACCAACCATGACAAGTTAGGAAGACTATTTTTTATACTATGGAGGAAAGATTCGAAATTCAAACATTTTAAAAATCTCTTTAAAATAGCAAATGATCTTCTGTTTACATGAACTCTAACACTTCCCAAATTCATATTTTTTACACAACAAAATAAAATATTCAGTAGCAAATTAAAAACCCATATGTGAATACTTTATCTTTGTATGTTACTCTGTTAAGTTTTGATGTTTTTCTCTGGGTAGCTTAATTTTTTTAAATCCTACTTTGGACCATTCGAGCTTCTGGGAAGTACTTTGGATTGTTGGAATTACAGACTTCATTCTGAAATTCCTCTGCATGGGCTTAAAATGCCTTATTTTATTGGTGCCTTCTTTCATCACGCCTTTTAAATCCAAGGTAAGAAACTAACATGTTTTGTTGGTACAATATTAGCAAGCCACAATAATGCTATTTAGTCTCAACCTAATTTTATTATCTCAGAATAGCAACAATTTGCTCAAAGACTTGGACCAATATGTTAATCTATTAAAAAATCAGAATATTTGCTTCAGAATCATCTAAAAATCAGTTCTGACCTCATATATGGAAAATACTTAGATTTGTACTTTTATTCTCCTCCAGGGCATTATCAATTGATAACCGACTATATGCTGTTATTCAATGTTTTTCCCATATTCAATTAAAACTTTTATAAAAATTTTTGTAACCAGCAAAAACACACGTAAGTTTCACTTGTAGTATACATAAAACATTTTCACTATGTCATTCTTTGGAAATTCTTTGAAAACAAATCAGTGAGCGACCATAATATGTGAGAAGCAGGTTGAGGTTGTTGGTCATAACCATTAGCATTATGAAGACTAATTCATAGTTATTTGTGTGATTGTCTCATATACTCATGATGTTCTCAATCCAATATAAAGTATTTGTGTAATGTATGTAATTAGCATGGGTAACTATTTGTTTTCTTTTTCCTTCCTTTTTAGGGTTACTGGTATATGCTTTTAGAAGAACTGTGTCAGTATTACCGAACTTTTGTTCCCATACCAATTTGGTTTCGTTACCTCATAAGCTATGGGGAGTTTGGTAATATAACTAGAAGGAGTCTTGGGATATTGCTGGCTTTACTCTACCTCATACTAAAAGTAGGTAACATTATTAATTTTGTCATTGTATGATTCACATAGTGATTACAGATTTTATTTACTATTGCTTTCTTTTTTAACTGGCTTACAGTTTATCATCCTATCACTAGTTTGACATAAGTTCTAGATCTAGTTAAGGATGGAGAAATGGAACTATATGTCTTTATCTTAACCCAGTGGTTCTCAGATTTTATTGGGGCAGTGGACTTCCACACAGCATGGATTATCTACGCTGTGGAGAAGCGGGGAGAATAGAAATATCCATCTCCAACAGTAGCATCTGTCAGACACATAATTCTGACACTAGTGGAGTATCACATCCTGTTTCTTCTATGCCTTCTCCCCTCAGTTTAATCACTTTTATGAAACTATAAAATCTAAATGTTAAATACATATGGACCAGGTAAAATTGCCTTGTCTTTGATATAGTTAACTTTTTGCCTTGACCAAATTGTACTTGTAGGTATTCAAATGTACTTTTTTGGTGAGGGAGGGGGGGGCATTGAGTTGGCTGAAACCTGTAAATTGAGTAAAAATTCCATAATTGAATTTTAAATATACTTAGATTGAAATCAGTTGTGATATGTGATGGACATTATTATCAGTATTTGATATTATGGCACCTTAGCTTTAATCTCTGGGTTTAGCAGATAGGGCTTTTTGAATCAATAAATAACCTCTTATTTACTCTTTCAGCTTTTGGACTTTTTTGGACATCTAAGAAGTTTCAGATGGGTTTTGCGAATATTTTTTACACGGCCAGTAAGTACTTTTTAATCATTTAAGAAAAACACTTTTAACCTTTCTTCATTATAAATAACTTTTAATTGAGCAATTTTGCAAATGTGGATTTTCTATTTTTAAAAAACTTTTCTAATATTTTGGCACTTAGGGCTATGAGAATGATTTAGGAGTATCTGTGATCAGTTTCTTGACTTGTACGTTAACCTGATTAACCTGAAAATGGGTATAATGCTTATGTATTTGAATGTGCTTTTTGCCCCTTCTAATCACTTGACATTCTTAAGGTCTTATAAACATTCCCTTAAGTATCTTATCATGAACTTTGTAGCTGTTTTTTAATCTACACATACTAGCTTTGTGTATTTCCATTAATTCCTTACTCAGCTTCTATGAAAACACTTCCACTGTTATTTATTGTGTGTTTGAAAAAAGCTTATTACCAAAAATCATGTCCCTTGCAATTTTCTTACTGGAAAAATCTCCCCATTGATACTCAACTATGTATGCACAAGATCTTCACAGCATGGAATTTAACAATAAATTGAGACTTCAGTGTTAGTTATAAATGTGATTATTATGTGATTCTACTGATGTTACAAATTACAGACAAAAGGGTGTCATAGGCTCATTTCCTATTTATAGCCTTTGTGGTCACCAGATTTCAGAGTTTGATCCTCAATTTTGCAGTGCATTAGGTACTTAAACAATTACATGGCCAGGATTCAGGGCATCTGACTAAAAGAATGCCAACATAATTATTATGTTGAAAAAACCAAAAAAGGGGATTGTATCTCCCAACTGGACTACACTAACTGGTCAAGGTACCCTGTCCCTAAGATAATAATAATAAATTTTGCTGCATACTATTCAGACTTCATCCTTTAGACAAGATACAGTATAATAGAGTTCAGCTTTGGTTAGGTTTACTCATTATGTGAATCTCAACCATTTTACTCTAATTAATCTAGTAAGGCTTGTGTGACAATAGTTTGACTCTTTGTCTCTGTGAAACAGAATATCACAATCATCAACTCTCTTTGATTTACTCCTGAGTCTCTTAGGAACATATACATGGACATGTATATATTATGTTCCTTAACTTTGCCAGGGAAATGGCAATCACCATTAAGAAAGGAGTCTACAAAACGCCAGAGTGCTAATTTGAAAGCTTGTCAGCCTAAGTATCTGCAGTGGACTCCACTAAACGACACTGAAGGGAAACTGGCACCAAGGTCATCCACCAGTAACCTGAAAAAAATCTTAATATTTCTATCCATTGTCTTAGTTTGACTTTGTTAACCCTTGATATTTAGTGTAAGAAGTTTAGATCATAGCTTCAGATTGTTGAGTTATAATGCTTTGCTGTCACTACCATGACTGACTGAACTTGGATGTTCTTACTCCCCTTTTAGCTTCCTCTTCCCCATAATTTCTACAATAAATTGATCTCTTTTATAATATTTTGATATAGCTAGTTAATAACTAAGTTCTACTGAATCTGGTGAGGAAGTTACTAAGCTCTTACAGAAATCAGAAAATTTTTTAGGATCTCAGAAGAAAAGGAAAGTCAAAGAATTGCACTATTGTCTAGCCAGTTAATTTTGACAGTAACTCTACCCAAATTACATTTTGCAATTCGTTTTTAAATAAAATTCTACCATTCTTTCCTAGTACTAAATGCTCTGACTTTGTGCTAATAATTAAAATTGTTTTCAGACTTACTAGTAAGGACACTGTGTAGTCATCCCGACTCTTCACATTGAACTCATCTGGCGCTCAAAGAAATCAGACTCCTGTTGTCACACCCCATGTATCTGGACCCACTGAACCAGTCTCCAGTGGGGAGCACGGAAACCTGTTTTTTAACTTTTTTTATTGATTGATTTTAGAGCAAGGAAGGGAGAGAAATATCGATCTGTTGTTTCCACTTATTTATGCACTCATTGGTTTGTTGTATGTGCCCTGACTGGGGATCAAACTTGCAACCTTGGTATATTTGGTCAATGCTCTAACCAACAGAGCTGTCCGGCCAGGGCCAGAAATCTGTTTTTAAAGCTGTCTCTCCATGAGTTAGATTCAGTCAGCCGACCTCTGGACTGACTTTTTTTGATCTATTACCATAGATAAGTGGGTTCGATTTGGCAGTACGGGGTCACCCAAATATATTAATGTAGACTTTATAATACTTGTATTTCAGATTGCTTAGGCTCTTACGCCAGTTGAATCCATGTTAAATTTGAAGCCCTGTCATTAGGAATCTAGTGAATCTAAAAACCTTTCAAGATCCTGTTATGTATTTAATGAGTTTACCTTAATGCAGCCCATCAATATGTGGTTCTGCATATGTAGTTCAACTTTGAAATGTTTGTGCTGTTTGGGAGAGTTTTCAAGTGCCTAGTTCCAAGTAGATGTGAGAAACACAGCATCACCTACATACTGGAAGAGCAGGAAAAGAATCTGCGGATGAACAGAACTTCTTATCTTCATAGAGTTACGGAGTGGCTGCCAGCAAGAGACAGTGTTCAGATGTGGATAATATTTGTTCAATATGTCAAGCTGAATTTCAAAAGCCAATTCTTCTCATCTGTCAGGTAATTATATTCCTAAGCAATCTAAATACACCACTTCTGTGACTTGTAAAAGTCACATTTATGTTAGTTATAAGGAGGGGGAAACTACAACATTTAGCAGAAAGTAGCATTCAAGACACATACTGGTAATTTCTTATTTGTGGTTAGGGGTTTGGTAGGTTAGTTAAATCTAGTCCCTTATGTTTTGATGATTTTTACACAGAGGAGTGTATGAAGGGAAAAAGTAATTCATATGGCAGATTGGTTACCCTATGATTAAAAAGCATGCTATTTTTAATAACTGGACACTAGTCTCTTAGAATAATACCAGTATTTCTTTTTTGGATTGTGCAAGGCCCTTTCCTGTACTTTATGGCAATTACTCTCAGAGACTTTATTAAGCCACTAAGTCATTATACTTGATCTTCAAAGTTACCACCTAGGGATAGCTTGTATTTGATTAAAAGTGGTTAAATGGATAGTACCATCAAAAGAACACTAGTGACCCTTACTCCAGAATGTCATACTGTTTTCCAATTTGTAAAATGAAGGGATTAGTGCTCTCCAAAATCCCTTTCCCCTCTAAAAGAGTATGATTGTCTACAATGTGATGAATTTAAAATAAAAATGTCATCAAGTTTAAAATGTAGTTCTTAATTCCCTTGCAGCATATATTTTGTGAAGAGTGCATTACCTTATGGTTTAACAGAGAGAAGACATGTCCGCTGTGCAGAACTGTGATTTCAGACCATATACACAAATGGAAAGATGGAGCTACTTCATCACACCTTCAAATATATTAAGTTGTATAAACTTTAAAGGCCACAAAACACTGAAGTGTTGTAGTCCAGTTCATCAAAAGATTGAAAGAACCCCATGTTTCAAAAAATATATATACATTCAACCTAATGCAGATGCAACATTATTCTACCCTAATTATTTGACAGATTGCAGTGTTAAATTATGTTTTCTTGTTACCAAAAAAGCAATTGGATAACTAGAGCTAGTTCTTAGAGGAACTCAGGTATTCTTTCCTAACATTGTTTTCAGAATAAAGAATATTTTCCTCAATATTTTAAGAAACACATTGTCTGAAAGTAGAATTTTCTTTAGGGTTGACTTTATAATTCCTATTCTAAAAGTTCTTAAAATTTTCATAAAAGTTGTATTTTTAAATGAAAGTTCTAAATGCTATATTTTACATGTAACAATCAGATTTTCTAAGTAAAGATTTACTGAGGGTGATATATTTTAATACTGCATTGTTCTCTGTCGTGATTAGCAATCAATGAAAATTGATGATTTAATTTATTGTTTGTAGACCTCTTACATACAATCTTGCCATCAGTTCATGACCTTGCTTGTTGTATAGTACCACGGACTATCTTGAAGTAACTATTAAAATTAATTCACATGGAGCCCTAGCTTGTGTGGCTCAGTTGGTTGGAGCATCGTCCTGTAAACCAAAAGGTTGCTGGCTTGATTCCCAGTCAGGGCATGTGCCTGGGTTGCAGGTTGGGTCCCTGGTGGGGGTGTGTACGAGAGGCAACTGATCAGTGTTACTCTCTCACATTGATTTTTCTTTCACTCTCTCCATCCCTTTCCCTCTCTTTATAATCAATAAGCATGTCCTCTGGTGAGGATAAAAAAATTGGTAAAATAATTCACATGGATTACCAATAGTTGGCTTCATGGTAATCTGAATAGTTGTATAAACATGACCAACTCAAATCTTGAAAAAAGAATTCCTCCTATAACTAGTGTTCTCCAGAAGAGTTATGGAATCTAATGCTTGAATCCCCATTACTTGGGAGATTAAAGCTTGCACTCAGAGGCAACCAAATGCTTGGATTGTCTGATTTGTTTGCCTTTTAAGTATCTGCATAGTGTGGTAGAAAAAGGAATTAGGCACTCTACCCTTGAAACCTCTAAGAGGGACCAATATCTGTAACAGAAGTCTGAAGTGGTGGTTATATCTAAGTTTAAAGTACAAAGCCTCTGCCCATTTTCTCCATCACCATCTATCAGTTTGAATTACAAGTAAGATACAGTGGGAAGTTAGGTAGAGGTAGAAAACCAATTTGCAGTGTTGGTAATGATAAAGGCTAAACTAGTATGTAAATTAATAAGGATCATGACCAACCAGCCATGGGTTAAGTCACTTTCATGCTTGTATGGCTACCCTAATTTGCAAAAGAACTTTAGAAAGCCTGTAAGTTTTTACCTCAGATAAATACTGCCAGGTTATAAATACACCTGTTTCTATACATTCAGCAATGATATATTTAACTATTATCTCCTTTGAGAACATTGCAAATATTGAAACCAGCTTACTTGGCCTTGTATCACCTTCCTAAAAGTTACTTAGGCATAAGGCAAGGGATGGGTGAGAAAGACAATTTGGGATTACAATTTGGGAGTGAAGATAAATAAGCTGACTTGTTAAAAACAGGAATAGCACTTTACTGCATGGGTTACTTCCACCCTATTATTGTATAATACCTACTTACCCTATGGCTATATTCATAGCTTTGTTTCCCAATGTAATTTAATAAAGGAGCTGCCCAATGGACAGTGGTTGGTTTGTTTGTTTTTTAACAAGAAAGTATTTCACACGTGAATTTAAAAGGAGGAAAAACGTAATAGGAGAGCTATGCCGTCCACTAACAACACTGAAACAACAGAAGCATTCCTCTACTTCTATTACCTCACCTCAAAGAAAAGGAAAAGGAATTCAAAGAGCCATGTGTTCTGTGAATTCACATCACACCTTTTTAAAGATTGTTTCATCACCATTAAGAGTTGCTATTATAAGTTTTATAAAAAGTGAAGTCAGTTTGAGAACTGTAGAGAAATCATCTTGGTGTGATAAAATTGCCTCATAAATAAAGCGTGACTTATACAAAACTTTACCCATCTTACCCTACATATATTGAGACATTAGTTAAAAACAGATTTGTGCACTACATTATTTTGTGTATACACGTCAAATACTCAAATGTAGTTGACAAGTGTTGCTGAACAAACTTGATTATTAGCATAAGAAAGTCTTTAGTGTTTTTATGTGAAGCTAGCTTTCACACAACTTTTCACATGAGCTTTTTAAAAAAAATAAGCAACTAATTCAACTTGGAAATCACAGATGTGTCATATCTAATATACAAAACCAGTACTAAAACTTGTTATATATATAAGTAGCTGCAATTTCTCAGCAGAAACACTTTCACAACTGTCACTCCTCACCTGTATAGTAGAACTGATCCTTGAACAATGTGAGGATTAGGGACACCATCATCTCCCCCGCCTCCATCAAAATCCAGATATAACTTGATTCTACAGTGGGCCCTTCACATCCACTGATATGGAGGGCCAAACATATTTACTGAAAAAATTTCTGTGTGTAAGTGGATATATGCAGTTCAAACCCATGTTGTTCAAGGGTCAACAGTAGTTTATTAAAGGTGAGAACCTGAACATATCTGGCATGTTAATGAAAAAATTGAAACTATTTGTGTACCTATTATTTCTTCCTATCTTAGTATAATAATAAAAAAATCACTTCTATATTATGTTCATTCAAATTTGCATTTAATTTCTATTTACATTCATTCAATCTGAAATCAAATAATACAGTAAACTAAATACAAGATGAAAAGCAGAAAAGGTGTTACCCTCATAGCACTCCTAATAAGGCAGCTGAAGAATTTATTTACTCTGATAGATGCAAAGCCAACTTGGGATAAGAAAAAATAATAGTTTAAAGAGCAAACACAGATGAACCCATCTTTCAGGTGTTATTTCAAATAATCCACTGAGATAATACTTGTGCTGTAGTGGTAATTTAAGAATCACACAAGAAAAGTTCTATATCAATCAGCAACAGACCACAGGTGTGACAATTACTTTTATGACTGTCCAGCCTGCTAGTGTCTACTCCTATGAAAAAAAGGTAGATGTTTGGACATTGATATTATTATTTGGGAAACTAACCATTTTCAAAGTCTCAAAATCCATTCTTCATAAATTCAACATTTCTCACAGGAATAATCTTAGATCTAGCCCTTGTAAGCTAGGAACCATATGACTGAGTTACCAAAAGAGTTAGGTCCTATATTAAATATAAAATCCAAGGCTCAGTATATTAACACTACTGAAGATGCATCTTGTTTATAATCATTTATTACTTAAAGAATGTTGAATTTATGGAGCATCATACATGCATTCTCCCTCACCCCACCCTCATTATCTTCCATCTCGAAAAATAGTATGGAAAAATCCTTCTTGAAGGATTCAAATTAGTTAAGACCATAAAGGGGAAAGAATATAATTTTCTAAAAAATCTGGTTCAAGTTCAATAATTAATACTTTACATTGTTAATCACAGCTGGTTTATAAATCCCAGTTTATTCTGTAATGCTACAAACCTTAAAAAATCAAAATTAGTAAACTTCAGTTCTCAGTGATTATATTTTAATTAAAAAACAGCATGTATATAAAATTAAAAAATATCCTGTAATAGCTGATTTTAAAGAAAATAATCAAGTGATGAAAGAAAAGCACTTAATCTCTTTTATACACTTACCTGGAAGAATCATAAAGAACCCTCTTAGAAACTCAAGACTGGTAATATTGACATTATATATTTTAAACTATGCTTGGATTTTTACAAATAAATATAGGGCAAGCCATTTTGCATAGGTGTGTGCTTTCTGTCTGTGACACTAAAGTGGCACTTGACATGTTTTCACAGTCACAGCAGGGATATCCATTTATGAAACAATTTCTCAAACCTGCCACAGCATAGGAAATTAACTTCCCTAATGTTAACTTGGAAAACTGTATTTGTGTGGATGGCAGATGTGCAATTAATGCTTTTTATGCAGAGAAGTTGCAGTATTTGCCACTATTGCTAGCAGTACTAATTATGAAAATGGTTTAACTATGGGGTGTTCATAGCCAGCCAATCACAGTGCAAATGTTAGTAGCAAATAAGACTGAGAAGGAATATTTTGGTGTAAAAACTTTGCTGGAATTTGGTCAGGCAGTCAACACCACAATTAGTAAACACATTTGAAAACAAGTATCAGAGTATCACAAGCCATTTACAGTCTGAAATAGAGCCTATAAAAAAATCTGCACTTTAAACATAATTTCTGCCCTTATCATTATGGTAGCTACTAATTTATTAGCTACAGTTATAAAGTTCTCAGTAGGCTGCTACAATAATGGGGAAATGAGGGATTAGGAGTGATATTTTTTTAAAAAAAGCTTTCTGTCCAAAGATGAACTTATCAATTCTTTCATTTATTGCCACAATTGAAAAGATATTTCCAATCATGTTTCATGGATCTGTTTTTACTTAATTTCATAGGATTTCATCTCATCTCACTTGAATTGCCATTAAAATAAGCAAAGCTTTGCTCTTTTCTGACTGATTTCAACATGCATAAAGAATTTTATGGCTTGGATCCTATGGCTCAAAAAGGTTTGGAGAACACAGCAAGCAGCATCTATTTAAAAAAAATCATAGGGTTGCAAAATATTACAAATTGACTTTGCACACTCAGACTAAAGACATTATAAAAGACAGAAAGAGGCAATAAGACTTAACTGCAACTGCATGATCATCTATTACACCAGTATGCACTGAAATATATTTTTATAAAGCTCTGCAGATATTAAACCTTTTCACCAGCTAAAGTCATGGAAATGCTCTCTTTAAGGCAGGAAGTATTTAAGAAAGGTAAAGTTACCTTTATTTTATTCTGTGTACCAGTAAATCACTGAAGATTTTATTACAATTTCAAAAACATAATGTCTGTTAACATGTTTCCTTAATTAAGCCACTAAGTTTTCTTATTCACTGTGGAAGACATTCATCAAAAGGCCATCAAATATTTTTACAATCAAAAAATGTAGCCCCAGTATAGGAGAAAAGAACCTTTTCTCTTTTAAAACTGTTGAGGAAAAAATATAAGGAAGGTATACAGTAAAAAGTAAAACTTCAAACCTTACCAATCTGCTGTAAAGAGATTAGACATAGAGAGTGGACTATGGCAACACCCTCTTCCCCTGGATCTCCCTATTTCCCTCACTTTGCCGCCCTCAGTATGCATTTTATCCTGACTCTCTTCGTCCTTCTGCAGCCACAGGCTGAACACATTTGGCGTCTTGAACCAAATACTGGTATAGGAACAGGTGGCGGTATTTTTCCAGTGCAATGCAGGCCCAGGACAAGGATGAAATGTAGGACATACAACTTATGCCCATCCCAAGGCTTCCAGTTAAGCTTAGCACATAGCAGTACTGCAAATAGAAATGATTAAATAGATTTTTTTCCTAATATTACAGACAGGTATTGCAGCTGGGTTACTGAAAATAAACCCCAGGTCCACCCCAATCCCTCAAACGAGCCACAGCTGTGGTTAACAATGATCATTTGCATTTTTATTATTTCATCAAGAGAAGAAACAGAAGTTGTCTGGCTTTCTTCACACCAACCAATTTCGCATTTTAAAGTTTGGGCTGTTTTCCATGATGAGCTGAATCAAAAATCTATTTGAAAAATATATATTTATATAAAAAAAAGATTCAGGTTGTCTGCACGTAAAACATCAATTGGTAAGTTTCTTTTGTCTTTGATTCCATGTTGCTGGAAAAAGTCTGACCAAGCTTGCATGCTAATTTGTCCTTGGTTGCAAGTATTACAGGCAATTTCATACTTTGCCTAATAAAAGGATAACCCTTCTTCGACACAATCAGAACTCAACAGTGACTCAAAAGCAACATCCTACCCTTAATACTGTCAGTTTCACGCCATCAACATGAATATCCTTGATAAGGTTGAGAAGATGTCGCTAGGAATCAATTAATTGATGTGCCTAAGAGTTCTGCAATACTATTTTGCTTAAGTTTTTTTTTTTTTTGCACCATTGATTGATTTTTAAAAATCCAGGTTTATTTTCCCTCTGTCCAAAGGGTTCTATGTAATGACACTGAGTCTTCGAGACTGTCATGTCCAGCCTTGGTGTTTCACCCTGCAGGATACTCATAAATCCTCTCCCCACCTTTTTTGCCTTAAATTCATTAAAAGCATTGCTCTGTCATAGATTCATACGCAGGTGCTCTGGTCGCTTGGAGATCATGGGAAAAGCTTGTTTTTTGTATGGCCCGGAGTTCGGCTGTCGAATTGGAAGTGGGGCTGACGCTTCCCCACTCATCGTCACATCCATCTGCTCTATTCCACTTGTTTCCATTGGGTATTCCACAGGCGTCTGAGGATTTGCTGTGCTGGCTGAAGCACCTCTTCCCCAGAAATCCCCAGGAGAAAATTTGACTGGGCTTTAAGACAATGAAGAGCTATCATTCATTTGTCTGAAGGGTTATCTCAACAAAAAAAAATATTCCTTTACATTTAGAGGGAATGGGATAATATGATGTTTATTTTCATTTAATTTTATTTTTGTGTGGATTAGTACAAAGGCAAAAGTTGAGCCATCTCTCCCCTAGACTGCTAGTTTCCCAAACGGTCTCTATCTTTATACTTGCCCCAGTAAATAAAATACTTCTCCAAAGCTTTGCCATTCTATTCCTCACTCACACTTCAGGAACACAGACCTCCCTTTTATTTCCAAGAAAAGGGCAAATTTTTTCCTCCCTTAAGACTTCTGCACAAGCTATTCTTCCACCTGTAGCCTCCTTGTATTTCTACTTTTTGTATGGCTAGTTCTTTCTCTTCATTCTTAGATGTTACTTCACCAGGGAGGCCTTTCTCTGACCACCATGAACATAAGCCCCTTGTTAATAAATATTTTTTGCTCTCTACCACCATACTCTTTATTTTTTTTCATACAGCACTTGGCACTACTTGCAAGTACATATTTTTTGTATTTCCTTTTTTGTTTATTGTGATTCTCTCTAAATCATAAGCTTCATCAGGACCAGGGCAATACCTGGGCTAATCATGCGCCCCAGCATGCAGCACAGCCCCTGGTACACAGTGAGTGTTGACTGGAATGGGACAGAGGACAGCTGTCACTGTAGCAGCTTACTTTTAGGAGGAAAGGTCAACTATATAGCATATTATCAGAGGCTAGTACAGACTAGTCACTCACAGTATGAGAAGGTACAGATGCTGTGCTTATGTCAACCCAAGAGAATATGATGCCAGATCTCTCATTTATGTAACTTGGCATAAATTTCTTAAGACATGGTCTTCTAGGTTTTTGTTTTAAAGGTGAAAATAAAGTCTGAATACCTGACAGGTGTTCGTGGGCTGCCAATAAATCTTCGAGGTGATCGGATTTTTGGTTCAAAGGAAAACTTTTCTTTCACACTTTCAAGTACAGATGGAGCCACATATGTAAAACCCTGAAAGATAGTAACAGTGGACTGCAGAAGGTCATGTGTCATACACACCAAGCAAATGTGTTAGTTCAGTTTAACACAGTCGTGCACACCCAAAGCCACTAATCCATATACTCTCCCATCTCCTCAATCTCATTTCACACCTTTTAACTTCTTCCCAGCCATGTCTCAAGGCACAGACCTCAAGAAAGCAGAATTCTATTGAGCCCCATATGCCAGCAAACAAAATTCCACTCAACTGAAAGGAATAGAACAAAACAGGTAAATGCAGGCTCCATATTCAGGTATTAAATACTAAGATAAATGCAAAGAAAATTCTAGTGTTTCTAGCCATGTCATATCCCTATAAGCACCTAAGATTATCAACCCCCAAACAGTTTCTCATTATTAGGCCAAAGTAAAAATAGAATTCTTTAACTTGGCACCTGTGATTTTTCTGGTTTTACCCCAGTGATTGCATAGACTTAGATTTGGTAATCTTGGTGAATTAAAAGACTGTTTTCACAGCCAGCCATTGTGAAAACCCTCAACTGTAATAGGAAATGTACAGTTTTACTAGCTTTAGTTCTTTTTTGGACCTTGCTATTAGGTTACAAGCTGTCATTTCTCTTGCTGTCAATGTTCATTTCTTTAACTATCAGTCCTCCACCTATCTTCCCTTCTATGTATTAGTCTAGTCATCTTTGAGTAGGCATTATGAGTTATGATAAAAGGACTAAACAACATTCTAGATGAAGTCCTAAAGCACAGGTGGTAAACAATGCCTGTGGGGCGAATCTGGCCCTCCACCTTGTTTCTGCCCGGTGGCAGCGCCAAGCTCCTTGCTCCTAGTTAAGGAGTAGTTACATTTACACAGTCCTAAAATTACATTCGGCCCTTTGAAGGCAACCACGAGGCTGATGTAGCCCTTGGTGAAATGAGTGTGACACCCCTGTAAAGCATGAGATGCACTTCTGAAGAGCATACGCTTTGTGACAGCCACAGGTGGACTTCAGAGGACGTTTCCCACATGTTCTAGTGGGCTAAAGCTGTAACTATCAAGAGGAATAGACTGTGCTTTAATCATCTTTGAATTTTCTTTAAAACTATGATAGGAACTTAAATATTTATTGAACTGAAGTTTCCACAACTCCAATCTTTAGGTAAGTGGGTATAACTATTTTTATTACTTTTTTGAAGAGAGCTGCTTTATGTATAGAATTCTGGCTATAACCTAACAAATTAATTGTTCTTTAGTTAGCCAATTTAATTAATCATGAAAAACTCAAAAATACTTTAATTGACAATGAAAGTTTACCTATGTAACTTTTGCTACCACAACTTTGGATTTCTTTTTAGCTAAGTAAAATGTTTCCAGACTGTTTTTGGGCAGGAAAAGCATCAAACTAGTTGAAATTCTGCAATGCCCAACTGAGGGAAAGATCACCATGTTAGATCAAAGGTATAAATTCCATATCATAACAGAAAATAAAGCAAAGCCACAATTAAAATGAATCATGCCTACTTCCCTAACTGAACAGAAGAGATTTTACTGAGGAGAATACAAGGACTCTGTTTCATGCAGACATAAATTTAACAACATGCATTCGTCCTTCATCTCTCACATCATTGGAAATACCGTAAACTTGTATTTTGCATATATCCTCTCTTCTTACATCACTACACAATGATATGTTCAAAGAATTATTTCTATTCAATGCTATTTACACAAAACCATACTGCAGGGGTGTCAAACTCATTTTCACTGGGGGCCACATCAGCCTCCTGGTTGTCTTCAAAGGGCCGAAATAACTTGAGGGCTGTATAAATGCAACTACTCCTTAACTGTTAAGGAGCTGAAATTACATTTGGCCCTTTGAAGGCACCTGCGAGGATATTGTGGCCCCCGGTGAAAATGAGTTTGACACCCCTGCCATACTCTATTATGGTGATTTAATAGTAATTTTAACCATACACAATTTTGCATCCCATGCTAACTTTAGAATTTATTCTCCACCCAAATATATATTACTTTGTGTTATACTGTGAGCAATACAAAAAAAAGGTTGAGAATTAAGTTAGTTGACAAATCCAGTAAACTTGGAGACAAATAGGGAAAAAAAAACAGCTTCCAAATGATTCCTTTCCCCATATTCCATTCTCTGTAAAGGTGGTTCACAAAGAAATGACAAAGGATAATGACGAATGACAAAGGAAATAAATGTTACAAAATGAGGTACATGTTTATGTCATACATAAATATAATAATAAACATAAGTATATGTGATACTTAAGCAAAATAATATGCAATGATGGTTATCAGATATAAATCTATCACTTTTATTGATCAAAATCTAAAATCTTTGGTTTCTATCTGAGGAGACAAAGTATAAAATCAATACAGATACTTTACCAATGAAAATTAATTTATTAACTATCACAAATGAACCTATATATTTTGTTGTTAAGTACTCACAACAGGTTAAACACCCCCTGCCCCCACCTTTGGTAAAGAGTTATGTTAAGAGTACCAAAAATCAGTTTCAGGAAAGAGTTACAGTGAACTCTTTTCTTACTGCCACGGCTGTGTGGCCTTTGGTTGAGACACTGAGCCAAACATCATCTTAAGTCAGTGAGTGGTCCATCCAAAAAAAGAATCACATACTCTGAGGAACCATACACTCCTACTGTAATTGCTAAAATAGAACGTTGGATTATAAGGATCAATTTTCTAACATTAATAAGTTAGAATGGTGATAACTTACAAAAATAGCACCTCAAGTTATCTACATGAAACTGCAAAGCAAGAAAATTGAATTTTCTTATTAAAAATGGCTTTTCTGATTGAAAAGGGTCCATCCTCATACTTCAATTTCCCGTGCCTACATGGAAATTCTATCACTTACCAGAAAGACCTGGTTGGCACTTTCACTGAGAGTTGAGTCATCTGGGCTGTCAACAGGCGTCTGACGTGTAAACTTTGAATCAAACTGACTCACATCCTCTTCAGATTGCTTTATAAAAAAATTAGAAAATGATGACCAGTCTATATTATATATATCAAATGCACTACATGCATTAGAGAAGACTGTAGACAGAGCTCTTATTCCCAGTCAGACACAGCACATGCCTGGGTTGCAGGCCAGGTCCCCAGGAGGGCCTATGTGAGAGGCAACCACACATGGATGTTTCTTTCCCTCTCTTTCTCCTTCCCTTTCCCTCTGTCTAAAAATAAATAAATAAAAATATTTTTAAAAATATGAATATTAATCTTCCCCAGTTACAAAGCTTTGGTGTTCCTAGTCCACTAGCTAAATCCCTTTGTAGAGATAATTTGCTTCACTAGTTGCTACAGGTTTGTAATAAACCTAAAAACTATTGAAGCAGAGTTTAAAAACAAATCACATTTGAAAGATACTCTAGTTAAAGTTTCTTTCCATAGCTTATTTCATTCCTTTAGATATGAGGAGCAAAAATAATATGCTACTTTGCATGAGTATATTTTATTGTGAAAGAATATTTCCACCCAAATCAAACCACCAGATCTGTTTTTTTAATCCTCTCTGATACATCACAGTATGTGGTGTGTCAAAAGAACTCAAGAACTAATGTGCTCAAGTACATAGTGTCCAGAGATGGACAGAGCTAAACACCAATTAAAAAAAAAACTGCAACGGAATGAAACTCAAATATGTTAAAAGGCATGAGCTCATAATTATATTAAATGAAAAATTACATGAGCCCTGGCTAGTGTGGCTCAGAGGACTGAGCACTAGCCTGCGAACCAAACCGTTGCTGGTTTAATTCCCAGTCAGGGCACATGCCTGAGTTGCAGGCCAGGTCCCTCGTTGGGGACATGTGAGAGGCAACCAGTCGATATATCTCTCACGTATCGATGTTTCTCTCCCTCTCTGTCTCCCTCCCTTGCCATCTCTCCAAAACTAAAGAAATAAAATCTTTTTAAAAAAACTTTTAAAAAATTACATGATTCATTGGTCACTTTTGGAAGATGTTAGGAAACTAATTCATTATTTTGAAAACTGGGGAAAAAACATATCTTGACCTTCCTTTATGAACTTTACCTCAGGTAACCAAACAACTGATATAAAGAGTATCTTTAAAAAAAAAAAAGAGTGTCTTTTTATGGAAGAATTTCAGCTAATAAATAAAGAATGAGTAATAGTATTAGAGTAAGAGAATTTTGCAAACCCCTAATGAAATCCTGGAACTAGGCCAGAGTTTCTCAGCCTCAGCACTACGGACACTGTGGGCCTGGTAACTCTTGCTGCAGGCGCTGCTCTGTGCAGGATAGGGTATTTGGCAGCATCTCCGGCTTCTGCCCCTAGGGACCGGTAGCACCCGCTTCCCAAGTTGTGACAACTTATTCCAGATATTGCCATACCGACCCTAGCTGAGAACCACTGAAGTACACAATGACCAATGACCACTAACATTGTTAAAATAAATACAAATACAAACTATGTCTCCTGATCAAAATATATAACATCAAAAGTTTAATCTCAATCAGATCAAGCATCTAAATCTAACCACCAGTTTTTAGAAATGCAGGGAACAGATGAACATGGTCAATGACACCATGGTGTTAAAATCAGCAAAATCAAAATGTGAGGAGCCCTACAGGACAAATGGTTTGTTTGTTGTTTTTTTTTTTCAGTAAGTCCTCAGGAGAGGAATTAAAAGGGGACATCTATACACAGAAAAAGACCTAAGAGCCACAGTGACAAAACTGTACAGGCCTTGACTGAATCTTACTGAAACAAACAAACAGGAATAAAAAAAAAGAAACAACTAAGGAAATTGTCAGCTTTTTAATGGGGATGATAGCATGATGGTTACATTTATGTTTAAACAAGATGATCTGACCATTTTTGAAGTTGGGCAGTTGCTACATGAGGGTTAATTATCCTCCTTACAATTATATAGGTTCAAATTTTAAAGCATGTCACCTTGTACTTCAAGGACCAAAATCATCATCATCATGGTCCTCCCCTTCTCTTACATCTTCATCCCAAGAAACAGAAAAATAAAGTGCATTTTCTCAAATTCTGACGTGGCACAGAGACAAGAACTAAGACACAAACTCATTCACTCATCAACCTGTCATTATGGTGTGAGCTGTGTTCCCCCAACAGCTGTATGCTAGAGTTCTAATGTCCAGTAACTCAGAACAGGACCTCATTTAAAATAAGAGTCACTGCAGATGTAATTACTTAAGAAGACACACTAGAGTAAGGAGGATCCTAATTTGATGTGAGTGGTGTCCTTATAAAAAGGGGAAATTTGGACAGAGACCTGCACACAAGGAAAATGCCACATGAACATGAAGACAGAGATTGGGTGGTGAACCTATACGCCAAGGACAGCCAAGACTGCCAGCTGACTACCAGAAGTTAGGGGAAAGGCATGGAACAGAACTCAGCCTTTAGAAGGAACAACCCTGCCAGTACCTCAGCCTCAGATCTCTAGCCCCCAGAACAGTGACAACCAGTTTCTGTGGGCTAAGCCAGAGAGCTCACGATACTCTGTTGCTGCAATCCTGAAAAAATATGTATGCTATATTTTGAAGGAAAAAATTCCCAGAAAAATAAAACTTATAATAGGGCTGAATTAAGCAAAACAAAGCAAAAAACAAACAAAATAAAAGCCCCAAGTACTTAAAATACTTAATTGTCTTAGGCAATCAACTTAAAAATAGTTAACAGTCATCAATTGCTATTGGCAGGAGTTCTTTTTTAATTGACTGACTGATTTTGGAGAGAAAACAGGAAGAGCAAGAGAAAAACATCGATTTGTTGTTCCACTTATTTATTCATGTACTAGTTGATTATTTTATGAGGGGGGACCCCCCCCAAAAACAGAATTTATTTATAAAAAATTGTGTATTTATTCTTACAAGCTTAAACTTGAGTCACCTTCAAAGTACCCTCCATTTGATGCAATACACCTAATGAAATGTTTTTTCCATTGCTCAAAATAATTTTTGAACTTGTTGATTTTGATGACTTTTAGTGCTTCTGCCATTTTTTGTTTTACCTCTTTCACATTGGCAAAATGTTTTCTTTAAGGATATTTTTCATCCAGGGAAAGAAAAGAAAAAGTCACTCAGGGCAAGACTGAGTGAACAGGGAGGGTGGGACACGGGGGTCATGCTGTTTTTTGGTCAAAAAATGCTAAACACTCAGCGCAGCGTGGGCAGCTGCGCTTGTCAATCACCCATCATGAAATGGGCAAATGAGTTGAAAGAGTCTTCAAAAAAATTCACTGAAGCCAAACACAGACTCTCAGAACACCAGCTGATAACACTGATACAGATGGATTCCTCGAATACTCATCTAGCAAGAGAAGCCTGTACTACAAGGGGCCTGCCCTTCAGAAGGCAATTATAGTTTTTCTGGGTGCCCCCCACCATAGTGCCCTGACTAGGGATCGAACCTGCAACCCTGGCATATCAGGATGATGCTCTCATCAACTGAGCTACCCAGCCAGGGCAGTTCTTGAAAAAGGCTACAGAATAAAGATTCTGAAGAGAAGAGACAATAGACCAAAGTTTATCAAACTGTTAACAATGTTTCTGACTGCTCTGAGATTTTCTTACTTGAAAAAAGTATCAGGTCCCTCAAATCATATGCTTTCCTGTACACATACCAACAGAGGTTTAAAGGGGGGCTCCACCTTCCGAGCCAGCAATTCTTCCCAATTAATATGTCTGAAGAATGGATGAGCCTAGAAAAAAAAAGAGCAGGAAGAACAGTCAAGGGGAATAGACTTCACAGGATTGACAACTGCCTGCCTTAAGTTACCAATCACAAAATAAGCTATACTTATAAGCAACTACATATAACCTTCACAAACACATAAAATTAGCATGATCTTCCCCTCAAACCACCAAGCTTGCCAATCCCTACTTGAACTTCTCCAGCATCCCCAGGACCAGCTCCGAGACGAGAAGCAGCATTTCTTTTCAGCAGCTTTAGGAAGAAGGAAAAACCACTGATAAACTTTACTTAGCTAAATTGAATTTTTTATAGAATTTTTTTTACAGAATTTGCTTGTCTATTTTGCCTTGGGAAAATATGATATACTAATTACTAGTAAACATTATTTGGAAATAAGAAAATAAAATCTTTAAACAAATTTGTACTTTTCCTACAAAAACTGTAGGCTTTTTCATTCAATATCCATGCATGAATTTTTATTCAAGATGTATGTTGAATTCTATTTAAATTCTAGTAGTTGAGGCTTTTGGTTTCAAAACCTATTTAAGAACCTACCTTTTTAAGCAGATCTCTGGCTTCTTGTGTGAGGTAGGGAGGCAAATTGAGTTTACATTTGAGGATTTTGTCAATTGTTTTCTTTCTATTCTCCCCAGTGAATGGAGGCTAAGAGTGGAAAGAGAGTAAGAAAACTTAGATATAAAAAATCAAATTTTACATATCAGAATTATCCATTTCCTGAATTAGTCAGTGATGAGGAGAGATCAGAAGTGTGTGCTGTGATATGGTGACTGCAAAAGACCTGCAGTTTTTACACAATGAGACAGAGAAAATAACAATGTGCTGGAAGGAACTGAGTTTCCACCATTAACTTTGTGTGAAAATCAGTGACCTATGTGATTTTATGCTTCATTTTCTCCATTTATAAAATAAAGGCAGTGTCTATTTTACATCTATTTCAAAGGACTGCCATGACATAGATAATTTAAATGAAGGTGTTTTTAAGAGTACAGGGGCCCATACTACTTACTAAAAAAGCATTTGTAGTGCTACATTTTAAAAAATAACTCCATTGGTAATATTTTCAAGAAGCACAGGAAAGGTCTCTTGCTACAAGGACTTAGCAACTACTCAGCACAGACCATACGTAATACATGTAGCTTTTAACTGTGCACCTACTGCTCCAGTCAGCATGTCATACATTAATGCTCCCAAACTCCACCAATCCACAGCACGATTGTGGCCGCTCCGCATCAAGATTTCAGGGGCCCTACAATGAGAAAAACAATATGCCTAAAAAATTCACCCATTTGCATATCATCTGAGTAAGAATTTTAAAAACAAAATATGAAGCCAAATAATGCTACTGAAAATTCAGCATACTATTACTTAAACCAAGTTAAAAGATAGCTATTGCCCCCAAACCAGTTATATTTCTTTCAACATGCAGCTCACATGTATTCTATTGTTCCACAAAATGTGTGTGTGACTGTTCCATCATGAATAGATTCTTTGCATAGTCCAAAGTCTGTTAGTTTCACATGACCTACAATGAAAGATTATAGCATGGTTATTCTGAGAATTCTAAGTATATGCAGTGTTTGAACATATCATACGAAATAATAATCTATCCTTCCACTTAACCCTTTCTGCTTTACTTTTTTTGAAGATGTCAAAAACTAGCAAGGTGCCAACCATAAAATGGGATGTTAACTCTTTAAGGCTAGGGCAGAGTCATTGTTTGCCAATGATATTATCTATCTAGAAAAGGGGAAAAAAGATAAAGGAGTGAAACAGTTTGTCTAAGGCTCCAGCTTTTCCTATAGTGAGAATCCTCCACCATCCTGAGAAAGTAATTCCTGGGAAAACTCGATGAAGTCTGGTTTAAATACACAGAACCTAATGAAGATATTCTGCACCTTTTAAACAAAGGTGTGATACCATACTTCAAATATATAGTTTTTATCACAGTGAACTGTGAGTTGACAGTTCTTCAAATGGTCTCAAAAAGTCACAATGACAAGTTAGCTCATTCTACCAATGCACTACCAGTTCGTAAAAAGAAATGAAATTGCTACATGGCATGGGACCACCATCTCAGATGCAGAAAGTGATAAACTTACCACCTTACACAAAGAACATTTCAGTTCAAGTTCAGCTTTACTCAACTGTCATTAGATATCCAGTGGTTCAACAACCCCAAGGATCCTACTATTCCAGGCTTATTTCAGAAAAAAAGGAAAGGCAATGGCCTATTGATTCAAGTGTGAATATGTACTTCACTCTGACACAGAAGAAACATGACCTCTATTTTCACAGAACAACCTGACACACCCAAGCTTATGAATCAGAGAAGTTAACTAGTCACTTCCCTATTCTATCTTTTGCCTTATAATTCTGAATCAGTATCCATGTTTGGGGGATGGGTGCAGAACTGCGAAGGAGGGAAATATATATATATTCCCATGACATACTTGGTAAAATATAGCATTTCTCCTTTAAAAAAAAGTGAAAGGAAAGGGGAGAGAATAAAGCAGTTTGGAACATTTATACATATAGGCATTGTTGTCCATATACCGCTTTCTGCCCAAGAATTTAAAACTGTTAACTACCTTGTACATCATTTTGTGAACATCTAAGTATCAGCAGCTGCTACTACACCCCCAGATGACCTGAATAGCTTGCTTCCAGCCCCCCAGATACCCTGTTTTAGCTGGTTGCTTCTTTGAAACGAGTGAACTGCCAAGTCTACCCAGCCCAGATTACTCTCACATAAACTGAACTGTCTGTACCCAGATGTAATTAAAATTAAAGCCCACTTTGCTGGACCTATAGCTGTATAGAATATTAATGACTGATTTTCACATTTGTTGTCACAAACATACAGTAAGAATAAATTCATGTCTATTAAACATTTTATTTCCAAAGCCACATCAATTATGTTGGTTCAGTTCTACACCTATCCTTTTTTATAGCATTAATAAAAATGATCCCAAAAAGTACTGCTTCTAATAATTATGTATTTTCATCATTAAAGAAAAGCCAATATGTAAAGTTAAGATTCACTTTCCAATTTAAGGAATAAACCAAAATTTGTGTTTGGACTGGCTTTGGCTCACCACATTTTACATAAGGATTTCTAAAATGTGATAAGCTATAAAGAGTAAGAATTAAATTTAAAAAGGTACTTGTGTGGCCAATTATCCTCAACTCCCTTTAACCATAAATAAATACCATAAATACCACGAATCAAACATAAACACCTAAATATTTAAATCTCAGCAAGTATCATGATACCATAAATTCTGATGGAGAAATGTATATAATAATAGACACATGAATATGGGACTTTGAAAATGACCATGACCTGTGTGGGAGGATTTTAAGATGATTATTTACTATAGAATTGTTTACAGTATATCTCCACCTTGGTGATTAAGCATGATATTCTCCGGCTTCAGGTCTCTGTAGATGATCCCCTTTTGATGTAAATGCCCCAAAGCCATGGAGATTTCTGCCAAGTAAAAGCTGGAAACAAAAGTGATTTAATAAAATTAAAAAGAGTAATCTACTCAAAGCAGTTTATGTATGGAGCAAAATACCTTGGAAGAAATAGACATGCACCAAAGACCAAATTAGTGGCGGGGGTAATATTGAGGGAAGAGATGGCATAGGATGCTGCCAAAAGGCATGGAGACAGGTTTCACTCATTTAGTGAAACTATAAATATGTATTTTCATCATCAGAACATAATGCTAAAATTGTAAAGAAGTCTAGAATATGCCAAACTGTTACTGGTCATGTTTTGTTCTGTCTGTGTAGGAACTAGGCCAATAGTCATTCAGATCAAAGCAAATTTTTCCCACCCATTCCCAATTATAAAATCCCATAGGAGATAAGAATTTTTTTTATTCTCAATGAGCAAATCTTAGTTTCAGAGGATATCTCATAATCTGACCCTTAGAAGCCCACTCATCCCTTACTTAATACAGCTGCACATTTATACACAGTACATGCCCACAGTATCTGCCCTCCCTCTTGCCAGACAGCCCACAACTACAAACTGTGTGACACTCAAATTCATCTACCTCAAAAGAATAAAGGGCTGAGCCAACCCTGTCTGGATTCGAAAAGCACAAGGCACTGCAATACTGGCTGCATAACAATGGTGCAATCCTGCAGATTACTCCAGGATGGAGAGGGTGTGTCCTAGAGGACTGAGGCAGTTTCACAGCCAGCACGACCACAAACAGCCTCCAACATGGCTCAGAGAGCCTCCTCCAAAAAAGGGCACTTCATCCCTAAGGCTCTTAAATGCAGCTTCTGTGTTAGAAAAGGCCTGAAATTAAACAATGGAATGCAGTTTGGTAATTAAGGTAGAAAAAACATTTAAGTGTTTTCTATTCAATTAATGTGTAGGATAAAGTGATTTATTGTTACCCAATACTGTCATCTCACAAAAGGATGTGCATATTTTTAATCTGAAGCAGATGTCATTTTAAGAAATAGGACAGTAGATCCCATCCTAGCCATAGAATCAATCCACAGACGATATATGCAGGCTTCTCACCTCCCTAAGACTGCACCTTGGGAACTGGAAAGTCTAAAAAAATGAGATGATTGCTGATACTTTCCATTGTTCCACACATAAAGTTTCACTGGAAAATCACACTCACCCACAACCAAGGCAGGCAGCTCACCAATTCAAGGAAAGAAAGCCCGAGTGAGAATGGTTCTGTTAGGAACTGGCGTGAAGAGCGTTCCAACCAAGGCCTGGAGGCAAAGGAAGGATGTGACCTCCAATAGCTGCCCAGCTGCGAAGCTGCTTCTCCCCCTTTAAGTCCTGAGTGCCTACCGACTGGCTCCAGAACCATTTACTGAATCATTTGGCTGCCCACAGTGGGAATAAGGCTTTGCTTGTAATTATATAAATCATTACCTGAATCCATGCAACCACAAAAATTTCACTTACCAGGCTGTGTCTTCCATAAATATTCCCTCTCTTTCTAACTGCATAAATAATTCTCCTCCTGTAAATAAACAGAAAAGACATTAGAAAATAAAACAATCTTTATTTCCAACTCATTTCTAATGAGAGGGTCTATGCTTTCCTTTTAACCATAATTAAAAGACATCAGCTCCTTAAAAAAACAGATCTTAAAAATTATAGGTTTAAAACAGAGTCCTCAGGATTCTATTTTTAGCAGTGTTCCCACTCTTATGTGAAATATGTAAATTTTGGAATTCTAGGTTTTATATCTATAAACTTAAAAATATTTATAGATTCCAGACCCAAGTTAAAAAAGAAATCTTGATTAAAGCTTCTCTAACACTTTACCTGTAAATAGAAAAATGTTAGTATATAATTTAAACCACCCTTGCAAATTAGCGAATGCCCAGCCTCATAACTCTTAGACTACAATAAGCTGGCAGTGGCCTTGTAAAAAACACGACACAATTATCAAAATCAATGATAACAAAGGGTTACACCCCACTGAATAACCTTAGAATCCATGAGTCCACAGTGGTATAAACCAATGAATAGACAAATCTTAGATAAGTATATTTTTTAAATGGGAGAGATGGGAAAGTTCTTCATTATAGCTCAATGCCAAATAATAAACGAAGGAGGCATGATGGAATAAGAAAAATCACTTGACAACCATTCCAGTTAATTGTTTTAGGTAAGAATCAATGGATGCTAAAACCATATGTGAAAAGCTTGATGACAGATGAGATATTTAAGAAATCTCAAAATATCTCCTCATGCTACTTATTAATTACAAAGGGGAAACCTCACCAGGGTAAAAATGGGCAGACAGGACTTTATACAAAGATATACATATCAGGTCCCTCCTGATGTGATACACAAAGAAGGAAATGTCACTTGGATGGTCCTCCTAAAAATGTATAACCTGAAACTAACCCTGAGGAAACATCAGATAAGCACAAATCGATGCACTCTACAAAACAACTTGCCTGTACTCATCGAAAATGTCAAAGTCGCGAGAGACAAAGAAAGACTGAGGAACTCTTCCAGATTAAAGAAAGCTAAGGAGATTACTATATCAATGTTAATTCCTATTTTTAATAATTTTAGTATAGTTATGTAAGATACTATCATTGATTTTAGAAAATATACACTAAAGTATTTAGGGGTAAAGAGAAATCATGTCGACAACACTCTCTTAAATAATTCACAAAAAATTACGTATATATGTATCCATGGGTGTATATACACATATATACACACATACATATATATGTACACAGAGAGAGAGAAAGAAAGACAGGGTGAAACAAAACAATTGTGATAAATGATAACACTTAGGGAACCTAGGTGTAGGGTTGTGGGGATTGTCTGTACTATTCTTGCAACTTCTTGTGGAAATCTGAAATTATGTCAAAATTAAGTTATAAGAAAAAATGGCAAATGTCATGAGAAAGTTAACTAAATTCTTCAGCTTTCTGTTCTGTGTTTCACACTATCAGGAAATCTCTGTTTTTCAGAAAACTCAAGTGTGTCTGCTCAGACCTAGAAATGACAGGAGCACTGGTTCCCAGGAGGCGGTAAGCCCTGGGGAATGCGGGCGATCTCCATGGTAAACTGCTTAGTCTATCAGTAGGGCTCCATTAAACCAAAACACCTCTGTTCTAAGACGCGTTTCTAAAAATACTCAATGTCTTAAGCAACACTGTCAGTGAGTTTTCCACTTCAGTTTAGAAAGAAATACTTTAATTACAATATCTTACCCAAGTGCAGTCAATTTGATGGCTCTATCAAGTAGGTGTCTGTTATTTTATTAAAAAACTGATTACAAAGGAAATAAGATAAAATTTTACAGATGAGAGAAAAAAACTTAACTTTTAAAGTTTCCTTCATATTTGTCTGCAAAAAGAAACATCTGGTCACACCTGAATTCCTTAGTCAATGTAGTTGTCAATTTTAAGAACTATTTGATCACATTGGGGAAAAGCACTTTTCCATTGGAAACTAATGTTTTGACCCAGTTTCTGGAGCAATGCAAATAATTACACCAAACTGTGTGTACTGACCGCTGAGATACTCAAGGATGAGGTAGAGTTTTCCACCAGTCTGAAAGGCATAAATTAAATCCACAATGAAGGGATGCTTTACTTCCTCCAGAATATTCCGTTCTGCTTTTGTATGAGCTGTATCTTTAGCATTTCTTACTATCATTGCCTAAAGGAAAAGAGATGATCTATAAGAACAAAATAGTAGACATTTGATTCTACAGTAACTGGAAAATCTAATTTGTGCTTTTCTTGCCAATATTAAGCTATTAATCATAGTTACCACTAAAAATGAGATAGGGATCAATGGAAAGCACTTAAATCTTATATATATCTTATATATAAAAAATCCACAGTTTGGATTTTTTGCAGTGAACATGTACAATGAATGAAAACCTAAAGATACTTTTTAAAAAATGTAAACAGATTAAGTTTATTCATATATTCATTAATTATTGAATGTCTACTATGCTCTGGGCTCTGTAACATGAAAGCAGAACTAACAGAAGGAGTCTGTAGCCCACAGGAGCCTCAAGTCTCAGGGAACAAATATAAGTTAATGGAGGAAGACGTAAGGTGCTAAGGGTGAACAGGGCAACTACATCTGACCAGTAAGAGGTGGGGTGGTGGTACCTAAGCTGTACCATGAAAAGTTACTAAGACAAAATATGGAGGACATAAAAAAAGCATTCCCAGTGCAAAAGAGGCTTGACAGGACAAGACATGTCTAGCGACTCTATAAGTAGTTTAGTATGGTTAGGAGTGGTTACAGATTAGGCAGAAGATGTGGTGGAGGCCAGGAAACAGAAGGCCAAGCATCTAAGCAAAGGCGTTTGAATCCTATCTTAGAGGCAGAGGAGCAATGCTGAGGTAAGGGAAATGAGTAACTGGGCTTTCAGAAAGACAGTTCTAGTAATAATGTGGAATTCTAGGGAAAAAATGTAATGAGACCAGTTAGCAAGCCAGGATAGTGAATTAAGGAAGAAGTCAGACCTGTAACTAAGAAAATGAAGGCTGAAAAAAAATAGAAAGGATAAAAGCACATCATTAGCATTTGCTGACTAACTAAATGTAAGAAGAAATGATGATATGGTTCCTGTTTAAGTAATAGCATAGACAATGGTGTCATTTAATAACAGGTAATAAGCACAAAGAAAAAAGTTTGGGGAAAAAATGATGCATTGTTCTGGACATGATAAGTAAGTTCTTGGACTAATTTCTGGTGCACCTTCAGCAACATGAAAAAGCATACACACAGGTTATTAGTTGCAATAATATCTGTAAAAGTGAAACATTAGAAACTTCCTAAATGCCCATGCATAAATATTGGCTGAAAACTTATGGACTAGCTACACAATGTGTAAAAAAAAGCTACACAAAGAATGAGAAACATCTCTACAAAAGCAAAGTGCAAAAGAGCATATATGGCATGACAGTATATACAGTAGGATACCTTTTTGTATAAGAAAGGGGAAATAAGAATATATATATATATCTCTCTGATTATATCTGCAATTATAAATCACAACTAAGATAAACCAAAGCTAATGACAATAGAAAAGTAGGAAAGAGAATTGAGATACACCTTCTGAGTAACACCTCAATGGTTTTCTCGTTCATTTTTTTTCTGGCCTAAATCAAATATTACTATGATTATAAAATGGAGATTCTGAATTCTGAACCATGTTAATGTTTTATACATCCCCAAAATAAAGTTAAATCAATACGGATGGCAGAGGGAAAAAATACTGAACACAACAGAAATATATATATTTTATATATTTTTATTGATTGATTTTAGAAAGAAGGGAGAGAAAAAAACAAAACATTGATTTGTTTCACTTATTTATGCATTCATTAGTTGATTCTTATATGTGCCCTAGCCCAGGATCAAACCTGCAACCTTGGTGTGTTGGGACAATGCTCTAACCAACTAAGCTATATGGTCAGGGCTCAGAAATACGTATATTTAATTGAATGTTACAGTGAAGTTTAGCACAATAGACTAAAGATATTTAAATAAGCCCTGGCTGGTGTGGCTCAGTGGATTGAGCATGGGCTGCAAACCAGGGAGTCACTAATTTGATTCCCAGTCAGGGCACGTGCCTAGGCTGTGGACCAGGTTCCCAGTGGGGAGCATGTGGGAGGGCAACCACACACTGATGTTTCTCTCCCTCTCTTTCTCCTTCCCTTCCCCTCTAACAATAAATTTTTAAAAAGTCTTTTAAAAAAAGATATTTAAATAAGTTTATACTATACACTCACTGACATATACATAAGCAGAGCATCACAAAAACTGCAAAGAAATCTTTTTTCTTTTTTTTTAATTACAGTTTATATTCCTTATTATTTTTGTATTAGTTTCAGGTGTACAGCATAGTGGTTAGACAATCATACACTCTATGAAGGGTTCCCCCTGATATTCTTGTACCCACCTGGTACCACACAGTTATTACAATATTATTTACTGTATTTCCTATGTTATACTTAAGAAACCTTAAACCACACTTAGTGGGTTTGTAGCTGCCAGCAGTATTGGTATTCTTTAACTATTATGCATATATTGTACAACTGAGCGAATGAGTAAATTTACTGACATTATCAGGCATCTTACTATGTAAAGCAGATGTAAATATGAACTGAGGGAAAAGAACCTTATGAAACTGGACTGGAATTAGGGATATCAAAATGAAGCCATGATTTTAAACAAAGACAACCAATGTCACACCAATAAATTTAATATAAAAATAAATAAATAGATAGATAGATAAATTCTGAACAGTAAAAACAAACATTATGGCTAGAAAGGATATTACTGACACAATGGGGAAGTTTGAGTATGGACAATATACTTGAAAACTTGAGAACAGTACTGTATATCAATGTTAAATTTCCCAAGTGTAACAATTATACTGTGGTTACATACGAAAATGCCCTCAGCCCTAGCCAGTGTGACTCCATTGGTTGGAATGTTGTCCTATAAACAGAAAGGTCATGGGTTTGATTCCCTGTCAGGGCACATGCCTGAGCTGCAGGTTCAGCCACCAGTCAGGGCACGTGCAGTCCCCAGAGTGTGTGGGAGAGGTAACTGATGAATGTTTCTCTCACATCGAGGTTTCTCTTCCTCTCTATCTCCTTCCCTCCTAGTCTCTATAAAAAGATTCACTAAACATGTCCTTAGGTGAGGATATTAAAAAATAAGAAGAAAAGAAAATGCCCTTATTCTGGAGAGATACATACAAAAATACATACATAGAGAGAAAAAAATTAAGGGTGAAGTGCTACTATATCTGCAATAAAAATAAAATAAAATAAAAAATTGTAGGCCCTGGCTGGCTAGCTCATTTGGTTACAGTATCATCATCCTGATATGCCAAGGATATGATTAGATACCTGGTCGGGGCACATACAAGAAACAACCAATGAATGCATAAACAAGTGGAACAACAAATCAATGTTTCTCTCTTTCTCTCTCTAAAATCAATTAAAAATCCTGAGGAAGCGACAAGAGGGAGGGCAGACAAAGAAAGCATGGCAAACTTGACAACGGTGATTGCGGCACTAGTCTTGCAACTCTTTGGAAAGCTTTAAAAATTTCACAGATACATTATTTTTTAACTGTTCGGGAGGTTTGAATTTTTTAAATAAATAATTCTGAGAAAGTCTGAGAGGTAAAGGATTAACAGGTAAGATAAAAGATTAGTAAAGTAGAATCACAGGAGTCAAGGAAGCAGTGTTTCAAAATGCTGCAAATAGTCTCAGTGCAACTGAGAGTAAGTTAAGGATGAATTATATACAGATCATTAAATTCAGCACTTAGGAGACTGGTGGTGACCTAGGGGACAAGAGTTTCACTGCAATAGAAATCACTAAGTCAAAATATAGTGAGGGAAAAAAGAATAAAACATGACTTCTCAAGAAATTCGGCTGTGAAAGACAAAGAGGGAGAAAGTCACAGGGAGACCTTGAATGAAGGAAGGATTTGTTTGGCTAAATATGGCAAAGACATGAATATATATAAATAAGAAAGAAGTGGCAGAGAAAAGCCCCTGAAGAAGCAGAAGGGGATGGGATCCAAAACATAAAGAGAGGGTTTAGCTTTAGAAAGAAGGAGAAACATGTCTCCAGTAAGACTGGATAGAAGGAAGTAGGGATAGATGAAAACGCAGATTACTGTGGTACTGAGGGTGGAGTTCAGCACAGAAAGTCAAAGGGAGTCGCATCTGACAGCCTCAAGCAGAAAGAGAAGCAGTCTGCTAAAAGAAATAGAGGGAGGGATAGCGAAGGCTCTAACACTCGTAGAGAACGGAAGCAGTTGTCTAGGGATATGCACAAAAATGTTTGGCGAGTTCTGAGGGTCCAAATGAACTGGGGACTATGCATTCGACCCAGCAGCACCTTCAAGTTTGTCCGACTTCTGCCAGTAATGCTCAGTAGCTGAGATACAAGAATAAAGAAGCACTGACAACTAAATTGATTAAGATTAGAACTTTCCTGAATATAGGGTCAACAGAGCTAGCAAATGACTAAAGTGGTAGATCATGTTGATTAGGCTAGATTCAGAAAAAAGTGAATTATCCAATGTCACCCCCAATAAATTCAATAAAAATTTTAAAAAATTTTAAAATAGCTTATACATTAAAAAAAGAAAAGCATACAATGAAATAAGAAAGAGGCTAAGAACTTGAGAAAAAAAAGAAGAAAGCTCAAAAGACTAAAGGGCTTATGGCCAAAGACCAGGTATTATGGGAATAAAGAAGTAAAAAAGTTGTTTTTATATTTTAGCTCAGTATTTTAGAAGTAGAGGATACGACCATGGGGGCTGGTGAAGTGGAATGGAAGTGAAAAGTAACAGAACTGAGATCATTAAGGAATTAAAAGGCTAGGCTATTGATTACTTTTAATATAAGGACAGTGAAGACACTCAGGATGACAAGACCTGGGAGTGTGAAAAAATGACTTATAAAAGATGAGAGCGTGCTATATGCTTAAACTTCAAAGTAGTGTCGGATCCTGACCACAGAGTAGAAGAGTAATTTTAAGAATAAGGTAGTTCAGTTGCTTAGAGAGCCATCCTGATACGCCAAGGTTGCAGGTTCGATCTCTGGTCAGGGCACATATAAGAAGCAACCAATGAGTACATAAATAAGTGGAAAAACAAATCAATGTTTCTCCCTCTCTTTTCCTCTCTCTCTAAAATAAATTTTTTTAAAAACTGTTTTGAAGAATAAGCTAATCAATCAGTACATCCCTTGAATTACACAGTAAGCAGAGTAAGAGGCAGAGACTGTATTTGTTTCAAAGGCTAAATCCTAGTACCTAGCATAATGTCTGGTATACTGCAGGTTCTCAACTGGTTCAATAAAAGAAAGAATGGAAGAAGTAGGCCCTACCTGTGAGCCACTAGCCTTTAGTCAAAGGTTCTAAAATTTACAGCATAAGCCAAACTAATGCCATAGGCAAAAACAGTTTGCTTCCAGAGGTTTTTTTTTTTTTTTTTTTCAACAGTAGGGTAGAGGGATAGTTGTTAGAAAGTCTTTTCCTCAACACTCCACCATGAGCAAATACCGAAATGAGACCATACCTGTAAGGGCAGACTGTCCAGATACAAACAACTCATTTAAGAAAAGGGACCCCTGGTTCTACTCTGCTTTATCCTTCAAGGCTTTTGGAAAGCAGTATATTCTCACCACCTACTCAGGTCATAGGGTTAGTACTCTCCACTTCCAGGATAAAAAAAAACAGAAGAAATAAACTCAAAGGCTGTATAGAGTTATCTAACCTAGGGATTTAGGAATTAAAACCCTGGGTTTAACCCTAGCAACCTCTTCCCTTTCATTATTTTTCCAGTGAGCCTTTTCAGGGACATCAAAAGAAGAATGGGATTGTACCTGGTTCTCTAGCCAGGCTTAGGGGAAGGAAAACCCTGAAAGTGGGAAGGAGTGATAGCTAAGTAAAAACGAGAGACAAATAAGTTAGGTCTTAGAGGCCTGGGCCCAAAACATGAGGTCTGACATGTAGCAGTAATTAAGTCTACCGATTTCCTAACACACCACACCCACTCACCTACAGTGGGAAAAAACAACACCCACTTCTTCTCATTACAGATAGCTGTGTCAGAAACGTATCTCACTCAAAATATAATTACTGAATATGACTAATTATGGTCAGCCCTGATTATCAGGCATGAATAAGCAACATATCAAAAGGAACAGATTACCCTAAGAATACTGACCAGTACTTCTTTTAATATTTCTAGAATAAGCATTATTATATGGTCTCCAATTCTACACCTGATATGGCTTACAGATTAAAAATCATTAATCTCAAATGATTCCAATGGAAAAACCAGATAGCAGATTAATCCTGACCTGCTAGTGCAGAAGTTGATGTCCTGGTACCTAAATTGCTTCTTTAAACAATCACCAATAATGTGTGTCCATAGTATGTTCCACAGATTTTAAAGTAAAAAGCTATTTATACTGCTTAAGTGAAAATAAAGAAGAAGCTAAAAACCAAAGTATTGAATACCCTACAAAATTTTTAAAAAGTCATTTTTATGACCTTTCAATAGTTTTCTACTAGTACTTGCTTTAAGACAGTGTGATCTTTTCAGAAATTAAGACCAAACACATATAATCTATCTTCAGTAAAACGAGGAAACATGGATAGTTTCATACCTCAAAAAGGTGAAGACAGAAGGGAGCCAGAGCAATAGCACATGACTTAGCAGAGTGGGGTGTGATCAACCTAAATGCATGACAAGAAGAATAACTCAAAACAAATTGATTCCATATAGAGAATCCTAGCAGGGCTCAAAAACTAGAGGCAAAAATAAGAAAGAAAGGAAGAAGATAAAATAAGAGTCACCACGGACTGCAGCAAGCAAAAGGTACAGGACTAAAAACGGGGAGATTTCTTTGGAGATTATCTGAAAGTCTGTATAAGGAACAGATACACCAAAAAAGGTTCTCATCCCCACACTAACTAGCCAGGGAATTACCACTTGGAGGTGTATTTTTTAGAGAAAAAGAGAGGGAAAGATCAATATAAACTGAATTACTGAAGTATCGATAAAAATGACTCTGTGCAAGTCTGCATGCGGAACAGCGAGATCTCCAACTCCTCTATCTCGTCCAGCCCCAGGACACTTTTCTAGGCGAAAGAAGACAGGGCCTTCCTCTGCACCCATGAATCCATACCAGAAGAAAGACCCAAAGATAATGACACTTGAGGTTCTCAGCCAGTTGCCAGGTAGCTACATGAGTGCCCTACAAAGAAGTCTACATACACAGAACTTTTGATCAGCTTTTCAGAATTCCACAATTAAATATGATCTGTGAAGGACACCAGACATCTGAAGAAGGCCTTTGACATGGAAGAAAAAGGCTAAATCAAAGTCAAACAAAATAGGAACTTAGAAAACTGACACAGCCCTGGCTGGTGTGGCTCAGTAGACTGAGTGCTGGCCTACAAACCAAAGGATCGCCCATTCAAGTCCTGGTCAGGGCATATGCCTGGATTGCAGGCCAGGTTCTCAGCTGGGGGTGTGCAAGAAACAACCAGTCTGTGTTTCTCTCCCTCTCTTACTCCCTCCCTCTCTTCTCTCTAAAAGTAAATAAATTAAATGTTTTTTTTTTTTAAAGTGACACAATAAACTTCTATGCCCTGGCCAGGTAGCGCAGTTGGTTAAAGCATTGTCCCAGTATGCCAAAGTTGTGGGTTCAATACCCCATCAGGGCACATACAAGAATCAACCAATGAATGCATACGGAACAACAAATTGATGATTTTTTTCCCCTCTCTCTCCCTTTTTCTCTGTCTCTAAATCACAAATCAATCAATCAATTTCTAGTAAAGTCTCAGAGTAAACACAGAGATAAGAAGTGAACAAATGGAAGAGACATGAAAATCTGATCAGTCTGGGAGGTTCAACATCCAACTAACTTCAATTTCAAGGCAGGAAAACAGTAGAGGGGTAAGGTATCAAACAGATCATAATACAATTCCCTAGAGTTGAAGAACTAAAACTTTTAAGACTGAAAAAGTGAAAATAAACAAAATAAGAATCAAAGCAAAACATATCACTGTAAAAATTTAAAACATCAGAAATAAAAAAGAAAATCTTAAATATCTTCAAAGAAAAATAGATCTATAAAAGATTAGGAGTCAGAATGGTAAGGAATTTCTTAACAGAAACATTCAAAACCAGACAAAAATGGAGCAAAATCCTGAGTGAAAATTACTTTAAATTTAAAAACTGCACCCAGTCAAATAAGGATGAGGGCATGAGATTTTCAAATATGCCATATTCCCCCCCAAATTTACTTTCACGCACTCTTTCTCAGGAAGCCACTAGTAGGTGATCAGCAAAACAAGAAAACAAGAGCATAAAGTAGGAAAAAGGAAGATACGGGACCCCAAAATAAAGAATGCAACGTTGAAGGAGTCAAGAGAACTCTAAGGACCGCGGTGAAGGGCGAGTCCAGTATGCCCGGAGAGCCACCAGCAGGGGTCCCGTGGAATGTCTCCGGGAGAGCGAAGGGAGCTGGCAGGTGACCTGACCACGGGGGCGAGCACAGGACACTGGCCTGAAAGGCGTCTTATGGAGCTGTTGGGACGAACGGGAAGACAGCCACAGATTCAATAACACTGAAGCAAAATGAGAGGACAGGGTGAAAAGCGGAAGGTGTAAAGAGTCAAATAAAAGTCAATACATAATTCTAAAACTGCTGAGTTAAGTGACAGCAAAATATGCTTATTACTGAGAAATACGGAGACCAGAACAAGGAGCTAAGAGAGCTACCTCAGAGAAGACTGAAGGGGCTCTGCTTCACACCCTCCCCAGGCAGAAAGAACATAGGAGTAACAACAACGAAACACATCTCACATCCTAAGAGGACTTATAATTGTGTTAAAAATATTTTTTCACTGAGAATTTTAGGCCAAAATGTAGATGTTATAGCAATTAATAATATAGTTTGAGGGAAAAAGAGGAGGGAAGGAATCACCTTTTTAAGCACCTTCATGGCAAATATTTTCCCAGTATTTGCTCCTGTTACTTTTCGTACTTGGAAAACCTGTATAAAAATAAAAGTGTTTGTATGTTATTAAAGTCTAAACTATGCTAGTCACACTCCTTTAATTCCTATTGATAAGAAACAAATGATACAGTAGTTTACGTTCTCATAAAAACTAGTGCCAAAAGGGGCTGTGTGCAAAAATGAGGGGCTGAAAGAGTTAGCAGTGAAATCTGCCACACAACACAGGACTTTCCCGTTTGGTGTGCTGGCATCTGGCGGCAAAGTTGGGCAATGACCATGTAGTGATGAGCACTGCATGTTTCTACGTGAAACACAAGTTTGCTTAGAAAAAGCTATAATCAGGATTCCCAGAAGCATAATACCAAACTTAAAAACTATAAAATATTTCACAAATTTCTTCCGAGGAAGAAAATTTCCTGCATCACGTAAAACTATTTAATAATAGTTGACAGGAATTATCGTTTAAAATAAATACTCCTTAAAATAGCTAGCTATAACATTTTCATGCAACAGCTAAAATATGTGAGACTCAAAGTGCATGTGTTACACATCCAAGATGGTTAGAACATACTAAATGTGTCGTTAAGCCTAAGAATATACCACAAATGTCATGCTTGGTGAAAATTAACGCTACACAATACATAAATAGTTACCCAACTTTGATAGAAAATGGCTAGGTATAAACTGTCTTGGGCAGAACACTCAAAGGTCTTAAATTAGAAAGCCTTGGGAAAAACTATGAAACTGAGGAGTTCTATTCATTTTTCTTCTCCCCTCTTACATTCATCAACGTCCCTAACTGTTGCTCTAGATGCTTTTAAGTCGAAGAAAACCACTTCAGATTCATTGACAACAGTTACATATTAATGTACCAGGCCTCTTGAAAGTAAGGAGTGATTGGTTTGTTTTTTTAAAAGGATACCTATAGAAAGTATTAAAGCTTCTAATGAATCCTCTAATAACAGACTTTATCTGGAACAGTTGCTATTTATTACAAATATTGTAATAATTTATAACAAGTAATATAACATTATAACAAATATTGACTGAGTGCCAATTATGTGCCAGGCTTTTATGTGTATGGTGGTAGAAAGAGGAAAACTGCTGTACATTCCTCAAATAATGCAGGGTAAGTGATTCTATCCTTTGCTGATAGCTAGCAAACACAGACTGAAGAGGACTACTGAAACCAGGGTGCAAAATAAGAATTGATCAGAGACAGACAACAGTTCTCATTTCAAAAATACTTCCTACCTTTCCATAGCCCCCTTTACCAAGTACCCGAAGTAGCTCGAAACATTCTGGTCTGATTTTTTCTGGCCCTCTATTCACACTAGTTTCTGAGATTTCAAATTTCTCACAATGTTCCATGCCACTGGAGAGAAAAGCAAAATCAAAAGTAAATTTGCAAAAAGTTAAATTACTTTCAGCATATTGTTAGAAAGAGAAATGTAATCTAATTTAGTAAAAGGAAAAAAGTACATGATAGCAAATTTAGTATCTGTGTTCTAAGTAAACATAATAATTCAATAACATGGTAGGTCAAGATTTGGGTGGCTTGACAAACTGCCTGCTTATCTGTTTGTTTACATAATGTGCTGGCCAGTATTAATTTTCATATGCATCAAGCACCCCCAAGCTAAGATAAATCAGAAAAAGTTGACAAAGGAAAAAAAACTTCTAGTTATTCAAATTTAGTTCATTCAAAATGTCTACAAGAGCAGGTATTATCCAACCTCAGCAGAAAACCTGGAAGCATTCTAAAAGTACTCAATTAGTTCACATCTTTATGCTAAATTCCTGCTTATAAAAACATATCCACACACCTTTCCATATGGGTTATGAATGTGACTTAAAGACTCCAAAAGGGTGGCAATTTTGTCAGTCACTTAAATGCTTTCTATACGAGTGATTTCAGCCTCCTCTCAACCCAAGGGTTACAGTACAAAGCAGATTAATCACCATACTCCCCTAATGGCGCATGCCTAAAAATACTTTAGACTGCACAAATCTCGGTTTGAATGGTATGTTATAAGCAAAACAAGAACCATTTGACTCCTAGGGATATTTCTAATAATTCTATTTTTCAGTAAGAAAAGTTGGTTCTCTACTAAACTAATGAAAATTCCTAACCCATTCAGACTCATATTTTGTATACTCTGAATCTGAATGAAGATTTTTTTCTCAAAATTCATACATGATCTCAAAACCCTGGGTAGCTTACTATATTGATGCCAAACTCAATAAATTAATTCTCTATATATGACTAGATATTTAAGGACAGTTCACTGGAATCACACGGTGGCTATGAACTAGAGTTGATAAACCTACTGGTAAAACAGAGAGCACAATGAAGTATTTTCATATAAACTTACAGTTCATATGGTCCAACTCCCCCATGGTCCATGCTTTCATTTAACTGACCCTGAAAAATATGTTAAAGTTTTAAAGATAAATAATCTCATAAACATAAAATAAAAATGTTTAATGCTTCACCCCATTACTGAAGGAGGATAAATGAAATAAGCCAGACAAAAAATTCTCTATACTTTCAATGGCAAATGTAGTTAGTGATGTATACAAAAAATACTATACAAAAAAATTTCACTTATAATTTTATATGACAACTAATCTACAGATACTACTCATCAATGATCTACAAATAAAACCAGGTGACTTTTCCTTCAAAAATTACATATATTTTATGTATAATGACAAGGAAGGTACTACATTCTAAGTCTGAGTTACTAAATCCAATGTTTTATACAAAGTGCTTTTCTGATATACAAGACTAAGATAAACCTTATATAATTACAACCTAACTAAGCCTAAGTTAATCACAACCAGTCCAAGATATTGTAATGCACAATGTAGCTGATCAAAGAAAAATAATTAAGCAACATTCTCAAATTGTTAGGAGTCATGCTGGCTAAACGTTTATTCTGGCCATAGTACAAGCAAATGCAAAATTTAATTAATCTCTGTACACCAGCAATAAATGATTCAAAAATAAAATTAAGATAGCTCCATTCACAACAGTATCAATAAGAATCAAACACTTAGAAAAAAATTAACAAAAGAAGTGTAAGACTTGTATACTTGATAACTATAAAATATTACTGAAAGAAATTAAAGAAGACCTAAATAAATCAAAGGACATTTCATGTTCATGGATCAGATGACTTTATTAAGAATGGCAATACTACCCAAGTTGGTCTACCAATTTAACTCAACCAAGTCAAATTCCCAGGTTCCTTTCTTGCAGAATTGACAAGCTGATCCTATAATTCATACAAAAAAAGCAAGAGACCCAAAACAGCCAAAACAATCTTGAAAAAGGAGAACAAAGTTGGAAGACTGATACTTCCTGGTAGAAAAATGTACTACAAAGCCGCAGCAATCAAGACAGTGTGATACTGGCATAATACAGATACACAGATCAATTAAATAGAACTGAGAGTCTATTTAATTAACCCTTACATTTAAACCCTTACATTTACAGTCAACTGATTTTTGATAAAGATGTCAAGAAAATTCAATGGGGAAAAAATTTTGCAATAATTGGTGCTGTGACAACTGAATATTCACACACACAGAAAATACCTGTGACTCTATCTCACACAATACACAAAAATTAATTCAAAATAAATTGCAGACCTAAATGTAAGAGCTAAAACTATAAAATTCTTAGAGGAAACAGGAGGGAGTATATTTTCATGATCGTTGGGTAGACAATGATTTTTTAAGACATATAACCAATGACATGAACTATTAAGGAAAAAATCAATAAACCTGATTTATTCAAAATTTGAAACTCTTAAACTTTAAAAGATACCATCTAGAAAAGTGAAAAGAAAACCCACAAAATAAGAATATATAAAGAATATATGTGACAGTGACCAGAGGGGAGAAGGGTGGGAATTTCAGGGGGAAAAGCAAAGGCTTTATAGGAACAAGCAAAAAGAACACAAGGACAAAAACTAGGGAGGGTGGAAATGGGAGGGAATTGGGGAGGGTTGGGGGCGGGGGGTTGGCTAGGATGGGAGTAAAAGACAAAACTGTACTTGAACAACAATTAAATAAAAAAAAATACACCTATAACTAGTAAAAAGATTGAATCAGTAATAAAAAAAAAACCTCCTGATGAAAAAAAAAAAGAATATATGAAGAACCAGATAATCCTATTTTTAAAAACTGGGTTAGGACCTGAATAGGTATTTCTCCAAAGATATACAAATGGCCAATAACCACATAAAAAGTTGTTCAATATCATTAGCTATTATAAAGATGCCAACCCAAACTACACTATGATACAAATTCATATCCACTAGCATAGCTTTAATTAAAAAGACAGAAAAATACCAAGTACAGCAAAAATGTACATAAACTGGAACCCTCATACACTGCTGGTGGGTATGTAAAATCAAATAACCACTTTGGAAAAACAGTTAAGCAGCCCCACTTGGTGTGGCTCAGTGGCCTGAGTGCTGGCCTGGAAACCAAAAGGTTGCTGGTTCAATTCCCAGTCAGAGCACATGCCTGGGTTGCAGGGCAGGTCCCCAGCTGGGGGTGTACGAGAGGCAACTAATTGATGTTTCTCTCACTCCCTTCCCCTCTCTCTAAAAATAAATTTTAAAAATGCAGTCTTTTCAAAAATTACAGTTACCATGTGACCCAGCAAATCTATCCCCCCAAATCTACCCTACGTCATTTCTGTACTCAAGAGAAATGAATTATTCTGTGAAGACTTGGGTACAAATGTTCACAGCAGCTTTATCATAATGGCAAAAAAAAAGAGGAAACAACTTAAGTGAACATTAATTGGTAAACTAACCAATATGATGTAGTTGATCCATACAACAAAGTACCACTTGGCCAGAAAAGGAATGATGTGCTGATACATGGTACTACACAGACGATCCTCAAAAACATCATGTTCAGTGAAAAAGCTAGACACAAAACGCCACATACTGTATGATTACATGTATGTGGAATGTACAGAAAAGGCAAATGTATAGAAATGGAAAACAGACTAGTGGTTGCTAGGGCTAAGGGTGACCACAAGGAATGGACCCAAAGTTTCTTTTTAATGCTCTAAAACTAAGCTAAATTGTGGTGATGGTTGTACATTTATATTAATATTAGAATTATAGCTTTAAAATGAGCATTCTTGAATATAGCCTGATTATCAATCAAAAGGATCAATTATTCTTTCAAAATTTATACAAAAGGACATTGTTTAATTGAAAATAGGCTCTATAAAATTAGAAGTTTTTAATGAAAATTTTAAGATAAATAAAAAAATCTTCAAGTGAACACATCTTCTTCACAGGTACCAGCACACAGTCAGGATACAAGAAAACTGACAGTAGTCTTACACAAAGAATGCTGAAATACCCCAAACAAGTTTTTAGACGTAGGTTGTTCAGTCTGAACAAGTCAAGATAACATCTAACACTGAAGATGTGTGTTTCATGATTAGAATGAAGCATATGGATGGGACGGTATCAAGAAAAAAATATTCTTGCAATTTCAGGTTGATTCAGTTTATTGTGGGGGTGGGGGTTGAAGTGGTTATGGCTAAAAGGTTTTTTTTTTTGGTTAGTTTTGTTTTTGGTGCTTCATATAATCACCTACAATGGTGTCACTTTAAAAATAAAAGACTAACTTCTCTCAGCTATAATAAAATTAATTATTATATAATTTTTTCTTTAATGTTAGTTTTACTTAATTCTAAATTAGAGACCACAGAGTAGTTGACACTGAACCGTGACTTTGAAGCTACCTATAAATACATGCCCCATGGCTATGTTTCATTTCCGCAGCTGGCCAGGCCTGTGTTACCACCTGCATCTGCGTTTAGAACTTCCTACCGTTACTTTCTGGAGCAAAAGCATTTCAGGCACAATTCTTTCATTATTTAAGTTTCGTTTAGAACAGTTTTACACCAGAAACATAAAACATTATATAACAAATACTGACAACTCTCTTTCACAGCAATCTCTTTATTCAGATTTTCTTTTCTGCTGTTTTAAGCTTCATGACTCAACCAGTGCTTTTTATGAGTGACACTATGATTGACAAAGTAGAATCATGCTCACCTAAGGTACTACACAAGATACACAATTTCAAACTAGCCCACAGGCCCTGACTGGTGTGGCTCAGTGCAGTAGGCATCTTTACCCAAGCCAAAAGGTCACCAGTTCAATTCCAGGTCAGAATGTGTCTCACATCTATGTTTTTTCCCCTCTTATTCTCTCTCCCTTTCCCTCTCTCTAAAAGTAAACAAAATTTAAAAAAAAAAAACAAGAAAATATCTAGCCCACCAGAACAACTATTTGCAGAGTCTTCAATTAAAACTGCATAAAGTTCCAGTAAATATGCCTCAAGTCCCAATGAAAGCAAGAAGTTTATAAAAATTTAAAGTTATAGAACCAGTAAAATATTTTTAATCCATATATTCATTAAATCGTTTATCCATCTGCTTTGCTGTTCACAGACATTTTCCTATAAAATAAGATTCAGTAATTCAGATGAATTGGGAAAAAGGGGTAAACCTTTGTCCAAAATCTTGGGCTATTTAAAAATGCTGTATAGTACATCCCAGCAGAAAACATAGGCAGGAAAATCGCAGACATTTCTTGTAACAATATCTTTCTGATGTTTCTCTTCAGGCAAGGGAAACAAAAGAAAACAATAAATGGGACAACATCAAACTAAAAAGTTCTTGCACAGCAAAGGAAACCATCATACGATCATTTGAAAAGACAAGCCACCAAATGGGAGAACATATTTGCCAATGATTCATCTGAGGAGGAGTTAATTTCCAAAATTTATAAAGAACTTACAACACTCAAAACAAAGGAAATAAACAGTCCAATTAAAAAATGGGCAAAGGACCTGAATAGACACATCTCCAAAGAGGACATACAGATGGTCAATAAACACATAAAAACATGCTCAACGTCACTCATCACCAGAGAGATGCAAACTGAAACCATAATTACATATGACTTCATGCCTGTCAGAATGGCTATCATCAATAAATCAGCAAACAGCCCTGCATGGTATGGCTCAGCATATTAAGCACTGTCCTGCAAACTGAAAGGCTGCTGGTTCAATTCCCTGTCAGGGCACATGCCTGGGTTGCAGGCCAGGTCCCCCAGTTGGGGACATGCGAGAGATGTCCCTTGCACATCAGTGTTTCTCTCCCTCTCCTTCTCCCTCCCTTCCCCTCTCTCTGAAAATAAATAAATAAAATCTTTAAAAAATCGACAAACAAGTATTGGCAAATATGTGGAGAAAAGGGAAACCTTGTGCACTGTTGGAATGCAGATTAGTACAACCACTGTGGACAACAGTATGAAGTTTCCCCCAAAACTAAAAATGGAATGGCCTCATGACCGAGCACTTCCACGTGGATAAAAAAAGTAGTGGTGTACTGACACAATGAAATACTCCTCAATTGTAAAAAAGGAAATCTTACCTTTTGTGACAGCATGGATGAATTTGGAGAATACGAAGTTAAGTGAAATAAACCAGTCAGAGAAAGACAAGTATCATGTGGTTTCACTTATATGTGTAATCTAATAAACAAAATAAAGTAACAAAACAGATACAGAGAACAGACTGACAGCTGTCACAGGGGAGGCGGGGTTGGGATCTGGGTGAAACAGGTAAAGGTATCATGCAAAAAAACAAAACAAAAATGCAGACAGAGACAACAGTATGGTGACTGGCAGAGGGAAAGGGGGGTGGGTGAAGGTGGAAGGCACAGGGGAAAGACACTTGAGACCTATATGGTTTTATTAACCAATGTCACCTCAATAAATCCAGTTAAAGAAATAAAAAAATAAAATAAAATGTTTCATGATATGTATCTACTACAATGCAAGATAAGCATTGATAATGAGTTTCCTGTAATTTTTCATAATCATTAATATTTCAATGTATACTACCTATATAGCACTTTGTTTTTCAAGGCACTAAAAAATTTTAAACTTTTTGCTCAATAAAAACCTGATATCCCAGTCTGAAACTCATGCAGTAAGCTCTGTGACTAATTCAAATATTTATTTAGTAGAGTGAAAATTGAGAATTTTAAATATTCCATTACAATTTTCTATTACTCTTTTAATTTTGTGTCTCCATGGAAAGCAGAGGTTCCCAACATTTTCATAATTGAATGAAAATATCTAGGGGAAAACTCCCTTAGTTTCAACTCACTGTCCCTAAATTATACCATCACCAGAAAAATAAAAATAAAAAATAAAAAAGACCTACCCTCCCCAGACCAAAAAAAAAAAAATCTCTTATCCATTGGTTTTATAATAGTCCTCTGAGGTATTCTATCGGGGTCTTTTTTTAGTTAGGTAGCAAACATTCAACTTTATCCATAAACATTAAATTACTGTCCTCATCCTTTACTCACTAAAGAATTAACAATGCTATGTAAATATATATATTTACTAATACAGATTAACTCAATGTAACATACCTAAAAAATGTATCTCTAAATAGTACCGATCATTTAATTAAAAAAAAATACTACAGCCCTAAAAATGTGACCTCTAGTATAACTGTATGTATTATTAAATCTCTAGGCAGAGATGAGGGTAAACTTGAATGATTGATTCCTTGGCAATGTGTAACAGTGACAAGCTATATTTCCATGAATTAGCTAAGTGCTTAATATGCCAAGATATTTTAAGAGTACTTTATCTCACGCAATCCTCATTTACAGAGAAATAAAAGCATGTCACATATTAAGCAATTTATTCTAGGTCACATAGTCAGTGGGCATGGCTGGAAAGACTTGAATTCACTTTTGACACACCACAAGGAGACACATTCTGAACAAGACTAGTAAATGCAATAAAGAAACTGTGCAAGGGGGTGGAGGGATTGAGCAAAAAGGAAAAAGGGCTCACGGACATGGACCACAGTGTAGTGACTGCTGGGGGGCAGGGGGTACAAGGGAACTAAATGGTAATGGAAAAAATACAATAAAAGATAAAAAAATAAAAAGAAGCTGTGCAGTGAAGTTTGCTGATCTGAGTCAGAAGACATTACCACTAGTTATCTATGTGGTCTTGGGCAACCATCTCTCTGGCCTATGCCTCAGTTTCCTACTATAAAATGAAGAAGTGAGGCTACTTTGATATGCACCAATGTTTAAGAGTTTGTGTACTAAAGGTTATATATTCATAAATCACCAGAATATAATTATATTATAAATTCTTTTTTTTTTTTTTTGAGAGAGAGAGAAAGTGAGAGAGAGAGACAGGAAATGAGGAAGGAAGAGAGAAGGGAGACAGGGAGATTTGTTTTCCACTTATTTATGCATTCATTGGTTGATTTTTTTTAATTGAATAACTGCTTTTATTTTTATTTTTGACTTTAGAGAGAAGGGAAGGGAAGAAGAAAGAGGGGGAGAGAAACATCACTGTGAGAAGCATAGATTGGCTGCCTTCCATACGTACCTCAACCAGGGACTAAATCTGAACCCAGACATGTGCCCTGACCAGGAATTGAACCCAAAACCCTTCGATTTGCAGGACAATGCCCAACCAACTGAGCCACACTGGTCCAGGGCCATTAGCTGATTCTTTTATATGTACTGATCAGGGATCGAACCTGCAACTTTGTGACAAATCAGGACAATGCTCTAACCAATGAGCTACACGGTCAGGGCTAGTATAAATTCACAATAGCCTGATTTTCTAAAAATCTAAGCTTCTCTCATTTTTTCAGAAAATTTAAATTTTAGAGAAACCTCAATGTCACTGAATCTCCTTGGGTGGCCAACCCAATCCCGCACCAACTCTTTGCTTTTCGACCTTGAGGCACCTCTTAAAATAACACATTCAAAAGAAACATTTTCAACTCCAAGAGAATTGCTAAGTAAGATATATGACTGTCCAGAAAAAGTCCAGCCATCATTAACATAATGACAACCGTTCATGCAGCACTGATATAACGTGGCAGCCAAGAAGAATGAACTAGAATGTGCATGCGCGAACAATGATGACTTCAAGGTACTAGTCAGTGGGGGTGGTGGACAATGTGGAGTGATCACGTGCACTGTGTGGCTGTCACATTCAAATGACTGAGCAAGGGGATGGGGGTAGAAGGGAACTAAATGGTAATGGGAAAAAATACAATGAAGATTAAATAGAAAAATAAATACTGTTGGGATTGGAAAAAGCCCAGGTTCACCCCTCAAAAAATAAAATAGATTCACATTATCATTTTAAAGGTTTTATTATATTCCATCATATGGGTATATCATAATGTATTTGACCAATCACATATTGATGAACATTTGTTTCAATTTTCTCACTACTAAAAACACTTCTGCAACAAGCATCTTTTTAATGTTTACAGGATGACTTCTGTAGGATAATTTTTTTGAAAAAAATAGCTAGTGGTTCAAAAAGTACACACATTTAAAATGTCACTGTGTATTGTCAATGTGCTCTCTAGAAATGTACCAATTTTTACTCCCACTGTAAGGATTTAATCGTGAAAAATACACCACACCCCCAAATTTGACCATTTGGAGGGCAATTCCTCTAACCTTATGTTCTTTCTATTTGGTCTAATATTTGAAATTAAAGAGGTAAGAAATCTAGGGACAAGATAGATAGTAGCCAAAACTGTATCTTTATATTTCAGTGCCTCACACTGTAGCATAGACTACAAAGTGGTGTGTGGGGTTATTACGAATTATTTCCTCATGACTTCTCACCAGTCATAACCTAGCTTAATTGCCCCCAAGTCCCATTATTACCTGTGGAAAACCCAGACTTAGGCAAGACCCTCTCAAAAAAAAAAAAAAAAAAAAAGACAGCAAGTAGAGCAGTGAATCTGCATCACAGTTTGCGTTAAGCTTGAACGTTCCTCCTCAGGAACTATTCGGATGATTCAGAAGGCCGCAGCTATGGGCAACTGGTGATTGGCAGCTTCATGCCGACAACGTGCCCGCTCATGCATGAAGGCTGGTGCAGTTTTGTGGCAAACCATGGAATTGCCCAGGTGACTCAGTTCCCTTATAGCCGAGATTTGGCGCCCTGTGACTTCTGGCTTTTCCCAAAACTAAAATCACCTTTGAAAGGGAAGAGATTTCAGACCTTCAATGAGATTCAGGAAAATATGACAGGGTAGCTGTTGGCAATTAGAATTGTGTGAAGTCCCGAGGTGCCTACTTTGAAGGGGTCTGAGGTGTCATTGTCCTGTGTGCAATGTTTCTTGTATCTTCTTCAATAATTGTCTCTATTTTTCACATTATATGGCTGGATACCTTCTGGACAGACCTCGTATTTTGCTAAAACTCTTCCTCAAAATTCTCTTTTATTACCTTTGCTCTTTCCCCAACGTTCCTCTCCCCAGAGTAGTGGCCATATTTCTGTCTTTCCTATTTCTACCAATTTCTCCAGTCTCCTCGTCCATACCTCTCACAATCCTACTGACTTATACCCAACAAAACAAATGTCCAGGCATAGGCCAAAACCAATGAGGTTGTAGTTCATAACAGGTATCTTAATACAGTATTTTACTGCCAACTCCTTTAACAACTTCTGATAAACCAATGGTCTGGAAATTCTATCAGTTCAACTAATGAAGACTTTATAGAGCACCCTTCCTATCAAGTTTTCTCCCCTGCCCTGCTCCAAAGCCACTGCCATATGGAGCCAATGTAACTGACAAGAGCAAGCTATATGTAGCAAAAGTAACCCCATTTTGTTTCAAGTTGTATCCAGATGTATCACATGTTCATTAAGAAGCTAACTGGAATTACGTATGAAAACATATTTAAAGTATGCATCTCAATATCCACCTTCCAAACGGTAATGTTGATTTAGACTCAGTTGATTATGAAAAGAACAGTATTATTTTAACCCACTGAGTTTCTTACAGTTTTCAAAGTTCTTTCTATATAGCATCTCGATCTTTTGTCAACAAGCAGGGCACAACTTGCCAAGGAGAAAAACCAGGTGAGAGAAAGAAAGGGAAACCCCTTACGCAGTGAGAGCAAACAGCAGACACCAGTCATTACCCCACGAACTCTTCTAGAGAACAGAGTTTAGAATCTAAATCATCATGAGGATTTGCCCAGAGTCAGTGATTCAGTATGACGACACCATTTTTGAACTGAAAGTATAGTTTGTGCTTTTTCAATAAATTTATCTTGAAAAAAGAATATTCCATAAAGAATGACAAACTATTAAGACAGCAAAGGTAAAACCAAGCTATGCATTAAGAAAAACAATTCTAAATTTAACACCCTAGATTACAGCAAGGAGAGCCCTCACACCACCATTCACAAGTCTCAGTTCAAGCAACTTATTTTTGGCAAGCCAAATCACAGCTGTCAACGCTGGGTTTTTTTCCCCACCCCAAAATTACATAAAATATTTTGAAAAAAAATGTATAAATCTTCAACTGGGGGAAAAGTAAGTTACAAATGCCGTGTGTCGTTATAAGTGCGTTATAAAGAATTCACACGGAAGGGGTTTTGAAAAAAAAGCAAACAAACAAACCCTGGAAGATGCAGCAGAGCCCCCTTGTTCCCGAAATAAAACTCCTGGTGGCTGTAACAGCAGCGGCAGCGCTACTCCCGACAGAAGTTTTCAGCTGTCACTTCTAACAGCTGAGCGCTTCCTAGGAGAGAAGCGACAGGCCGAGAAGAGAGGTGGTTGTGGGAGGTCTGAAGATTAATACTTGAAATCTTACACTCCAGGGGAAACCCTTCCGCACTTCAGCTGCACTTACGGGACACCCAACAAACGCAGTCCCCCTTCCCCCAACACACGCTACACCACTCGCGCCCGTCACACTCAAGTCCAACAGCTGGAGGAATCGATCACGCTCCCTTTCTCCCCCCACAGACTGCTCCCGGCTGCGCAGATAGGGGGCTAGGGACGCAACCTGCACCTGCGAGCCCCGCAGCGGCCTCACACCTAGGGCCAGGTCCGGTCCGCCCCGCCCGCTCCCCTGTCTCCGGCTGCGCGGCGCTTAAGCTTCCAGAGACTACTCGCGCCACTTGGGTCTCCGCGCTCTCGAATGCGCCGGGCTCCCAGGGCCCGCGCCGCCGCCCCGGCCCTGTCACCTCCGGTCCCCCGGGACCCCGGGCCTCACCCCCTCCTCCAGCTCATCCTCAGAGCCTGCATCCTCTGGCTGGTCCAGGTCTATGTCAAACACTCCTGCCATGTCCTCAGCTTCCCTGTCTCGGAAATCCGGCGCTGGGTAAAAGCCGTCCCGCCTCCGTCGTCGCCTCATGGGCCCGGACCCGCCGCAGCCACCGCCGCCGCTGCCGCCATCACTGGCTGCTTGGGCTCAGTGCGTCTGCGCTTAGGCCTTAGACTGGCTCCTCAAGTTCAGCGCTAGAGCATGCGTACAGAGTTCTGTGAAGCCGAACTGTGGGCAGTGAACATGCGTAGAACTAACGCTAGGAGTTAGGTACTGGCAGAAACCTGCGCAGAATCCCAGCCGAAGCCGCTCAAGGAAGCTAGATCATGCGCACTGTCAACTAAAATCTTTGATAGACAGTGAGCATGCGTAGCGTGTCTGAAGTTGGTGAAATTGAACATGCGTAATTAACGTTTCGGAATAGGGAAAAAATACTTTACAACAAAACTCTTCGTTTGTGGAACGTGCTCATTTGTTTCCCCTAGCTTTTTGGAGTGTTTAAAGTGAGCATGAGCATAATGGCTCTCTGAAGTTTGAACAGGACAGAAACGGCGGGCTCTAGGGCTGTCAGTGAGTGGGGTTAATTGAAAACTCTTAGGGTTGGTGGGGAAACGGCGAGTTTGACTTTGCTGTTTACTAGTTAAGCGGCATTGCAAAAGCCACATAACCTTTCAGAGCCTCAGTTTCCTTAGCTATAAAATGAGAATAATGATAACTAGTTTGCGGGGTTGTTCGAAAAGTGTAAGTACAGAGTATGCCTCACAAGTCCCTGCACTTTCCAGTGGGGCATAGACCTGGTATGAGGTATTTACCAAAAAAATTTGTCTCTTTTCACTGTCAAAAAATAGTGAAGATTTGCTGTAATATTTCATCCTTTCCAGGCTTGGTCTTCCTTGCCGTCCTACCTGAGCTAAACACAAAGTCTTTCTTATGTTACTGTAGTTACCAGGCCAGAAAGGTTATTGGTGGAGAGAGAAGGTCGTTATTTAGAAGAGAGAAAATTAATGTTAACTAAATGTATGATTATTGAGCTAACTTCTGCGTTCTATGTGTCTCTGTGGTGGGAAGTGTATGCTATTGATTCCTTCAATCAGCATTCATTTTGTTTCATTTTGTTTTAAATGTATGCACAGGAAAGTAGCAAGTCAAATCGGATTTTGGAAACAAACTGTGTATGAATGGATTTGGGTACAGTAAATCCCAAATCCCAAAACCATTAGAGAAAAAGAACAACTTCCTTAAGTGATTGGCTACTTAGACAACATAGCTATTTCATTTATAACACCATATACATAGGTGGCATTTTAAAATTATGTCTTTATCGATGTATATTAACACATGTGGCATTTTACTTTTTCTTTATTGGTAATGTAGTGGTTCTCAACACCTATATTTTTCTATTACAGGTTGCTCACTTTTTTGAGGAGATAGGCCTAGTTTTTGTCTCAGCATGTCAATAGTAACAGTGCAACTTGGTCAGTGTGGCAATCAGATTGGTTTTGAAGTGTTTGATGCTTTATTTAGTGATTCACACTGTGCCCAGGGACTTTGCTCTAAAAGAGAGAACGAGGCATATCAATCATCCTGCAAAGAAAGATTCTTCAATGAGGAGGAAAATGGAGGTATGTGTGGTCCACAGTTCTCTCCTTTACTTGACATAACCAGCTGCTTGCTTCAAGGCCAGGCCATGCACATGGTGTTCATCTGAACTCTGTCACTTTCCATCCTACTAAGGAATGACGTTGCTCTCCATCCTTTGCTTTTACATTAGCAACTTTTGCCTCTATGGTGGCATCTTTCTTCTCAGCACAAGAACATGCTCAGATCTTGCCAATCTAAAAGCAAACAAACATGCCCTGATTGGTGTGGCTCAGTTGGTTGGGCATTATCCCACAAAACAAAAGGTTGCCGGTTCAATCCCCAGTCAGGGCACATGCCTGGGTTGCAGGTTTGGTTCCCAACTGGGGCGTGTACAGGAAGCAACCAATCGATGTTTCTCTCTCACATCGATGTTTCCCTCTCTCTAAAAAAATAAATAAATAAAATCTTTAAAATATTTCTTAAAAAACAAACAGAATTTATCTTTTGATTATAGCTTTTTTCTTATTACCTCTTTGCCTTCTCATCTAAGAGTCTCAAAGTATAACACTCTTTAACCAGCTATAATCTTGCTTCTGCCCTATACCACTGAAGCTGCTCTAAGAAGAGTTCCTAGTAATACCCTGGTTACCAAATCTTTGACTCTTTTCTTTAAAAAAAAATTATATATATATTATTTTTTTTTAGAGAGGGGAAGGGAGGGAAAAAGTGGGGGAGAGAAACTTCAGTGTGGGGTTGCATCTGGCACACCCCCACCGGGACCTGGTCTGCAATCCAGACATGTGCCCTGACCGGGAATTGAGCTGGCGATCCTTTCATTCACAGGCCGGAGCATAATCCACTGAGCCACACCAGCCAGGGCCATTGACTCTTTTCTTAATTCACTTAACTTCTCTGTTGGATTTGATAATATTAACTATAAAATTCCCTCCTTGAAACTCCTTCACCTTAGTGTCTGAACCTTTCTTCTCCAGTGGTTGCATCTCAGGTTCCCCTGTCCTTACTCACATAGTTCTCTCTGGACAATTTCAGTTATTCCCATAATGTGTTACATCTTTTACATGAATGACTGTCAAATCTCTAGCCTAGCCTCAGTTCCAGGCTGCAGACTGATTAGTGGACCTCTCCACTTGCAATTCCTATTGTACCTTAAACTCAATATCTCCATACCCAGGAGCATTCATTATCTTTCCTGAAAAAGTTGGGCTGTTACTGCCCACATACCATCAGACATCAAGATCTGCTTAATTTGCCCTGGCTGGTGTGGCTCAGTGGATTGAGCTTCGGCCTGCAAACCAAAGGGTTGCCAGTTTGATTCCCAGTCAGGGCACATGCCTGGGTTGCGGGCCAGGTCCCCAGTAGGGAGCGCTTTAGAGGCAATCACACATTGATGTTTCTATCCCTTTCTCCCTCCTTAAAAAATAATTTTTTTTAAAAAAAAAGACCTGCTTAATTTACCTCCTATATGTATTTCTTTAAACATCTTTTTATTTTTTTAAGATTTTATTTATTTATTTTTAGAGAGGGAAGGGAGGAAGAAAGAGAGAGAGAGAGAAACATCAATGTGTGGTTGCTGGGGGCTGTGGCCTACAACCCAGGCATGTGCCCTGACTGGGAATCAAACCTTCGATGCTTTGGTTCGCAGCCTGCGCTCAATCCACTGAGCTACGCCAGCCAGGGCTATATTTCTTGAAACTCTTCTGCACTTTTCATCTTCACTGTCGTTTCCGTAGTTGTGGCTCTTGTCCTCTCTCACCTGGACTGTTTCAAGACATTATTTCTGAGCTTTGCTGCCTAGACTGTTGTGTCAATCACATCCATCCTCCATACTGCTGTATTTAAAAAGACATCTGACTGTTTCTCCCGTTTGAACATTTTCAGTGGTTTCACATTGCCTAAAACATACATTTCAAGCTTTTTTAGCATTGCATACAAGGACTTCCAAGAGCTGATCCCTGCCTGCTTTCCACCTCCATCTATCACTTCTTCTACCCCCTCCTTCTCCATCTGCTTCAACAATCCTAAACTGCTTGTTGCGCTCGAGGTATTTTGTACCTTGGAATATACTGCTCCGTTAGTGTGGATTTGCCATGGGGTCATCACATGATACAGTGGGCATGTGTTTCATCTCTCCAGCTAGTCCTCCTAGGGCTGGATGATGTCGTCTTCATCTCTGTGTTCCCAGCACAGTGCATGGCACACTGTAACCATTTAACAGATGTTTGTAGACCTGACCCAGCGATCATTCTAGCTCACAGTGATTCAGCCTGCTTAGCAGAATGTTAGACATTATGAACCATCCACACATACCTGCTGTTGCCCACCTCAATTTCTAACCAGTATGACAAATCTTTTTGTCCTCAAACTTTGGATTTGGGGGCAGGGGCAGAGGACTTAAGAAGTTCATGTTCTGTGTTAACCCAAAAAAGACATATGAAATATTCTTTTGATTTTTCCCCCCCTTTCTAGTTCCAATTGCCCGGGCTGTACTTGTTGACATGGAACCTAAAGTTATTAATCAAACACTATCAAAGGCTGTCCATTCCGGCCGATGGAAATATGGCCAGCGTTCATGCTTCTGCCAAAAACAAGGTTCTGGAAACAACTGGGCATATGGGTAAGAATAATTTGTCATGACTTTTCAGTTTAGACACAGCTATACAGTCAATTAGTAGATAGTGTAGTTATAACTGCAGAGTTGATATACTGAGCTTGTAACCGTGGAACTGGTATTTTAAAATTTAGGGTGTGATTCACCCAGAAGAAACTCTCGTTCTGTCTCACATGTGTCTGTGCTTCAGGTCCAGGTAACAGGTGAAACCACGGATCCCTTGCAGCAGAGTTTTCCACTTCTTCACTGTCCTTCTGCCAACTCACTTATTATCAGTATAACACATTTATGTGGCAGGTATTCCAGCTAATAGGCAATACAATGAGGCAGTAATATTTCCTGGGCTTCTTTGGAAAATTCCAGTGCCTGGAGCTCAATTAAAAAATTCTGATTTGATTGGCATGGGATGAAGCCTGGATGCTGTGATTTTTCAAAGCTTCCCTGGGTGATTATAATGTGCAGAAAAGTTCAGGAACCACTGCCTTAGGAGGACTGTTATGAGTATCAAATGTTACGTTGTACCACAAACTTACAGGACTGTCTGGTAATTGGAGTCTCCAGCTACAGGACTGGCCTATAACAGAATTTTCTGTACATAGCAGATTCGCTCTTTAAGCAGTCCTAATCCACCTGTTAACTATGTTAAATGTGTGTATTTTATTTTGTTAAGGATTGTATTATTTTTAAGAGAGAGGGGAGGGGAAGGAGAAAAAGTGGGAGAGAAACATTGATGTGAGAAAGAAACATCAATTGGTTGCCGCTCTTACATGCCCCAACCAAGGACTGAGCCTGCAACCCAGGCATGTGCCCTGACCAGGAATTGAACCTGTGACTCTTCTGTTTGTGGGATGATGCCCAACAAACTGAACCACACTGGTCAGGGCTAACTTTTGTATTTTAAATTTTATGCCTTTCATGAGAATTAGTTCACTTTCATAGATTTAAAAAGCCTTCTCTATCCTATCTCTCTCTCTCTGTATTGCATATCTCTGGTTAAATTTTAACGTGTTTATATTTGTTTCTTTGCATTGTATAGTTATTCTGTTCATGGACCCAGACATGAAGAATCTGTAATGAACCTAATCCAGAAGGAAGTAGAGAAATGTGACTCTTTGGGTGGTTTTTTCATCATAATGAGTATGGCCGGAGGCACAGGATCTGGACTAGGAACCTTCATTACACAGAATTTACAAGATCAGTATTCCAGCTCTTTGAAAATGAATCACATTATATGGCCTTATGGAACTGGTGAGGTATGAACATATTAATTGAAATGTTTGTATTTTGCATTCTTTGCAGTTGAAATGAATGTAGGTAAAAGATTGATCTGACCCTTTTTTTGGAAATGTTAAGTTACTGCATCAGGAGTTACTATGCAATATGATACTTGCATGAGAAATTCATTTAACTTTGCTCAAACTTTTCCAAACAAATGAGGAGTCCTTGTTTTTTGTTTGTTTGTTTGTTTGTTTGTTTTTTAGATTTTATTTATTTATTTTTAGAGAGGGAAGTGAGGGAGAGAGAGAGAGAGAGAAACATCAATGTGCGGTTGCTGGGGGACATGGCCTGCAAACTAGGCATGTGCCCTGACTGGGACTTGAACCTGCGATGCCTGGTTCGCAGCCCGCGCTCAATCCACTGAGCTATGCCAGCCAGGGCTGGAGTCCTTGTTTTTAAAAATTTCAAAGAAGACAATTGTGCATTTTCTCTCTGGAACCCATTCCTGGGTTAATCCCTCTGGCTACAGGCAGCAGGGACCTTGAGAAATTATAAAATGGAGGTGAGATAAGTCAGTTTGGAAATGATGTAGGCAGAAAGTGTGATAGTAATGCTCACGGTTTATTGAACCCTTAACTGTACACAGGGCACTGTTCTAAGTGCTGCACATGCATTCTGTCATCAACCTTTACAGCTCTAGAAGATGGGTATAATTATTATTCCCATTGTTCAGAGGAGGTAGCTGAAGCATAGAAAGATTAAATACCTTATCCAACATCATGTAGCCAGAAAGTGACGGAGCTGGGATTTGATCCCAGGCAGGATGCCCTTAGAAACCACCCTCTTAACCACTGTTCTCTCCTGCCTTTCTTATTTCTGCCCTTCTTCCCTCCAGGTCATTGTTCAGAACTACAACTCCATTTTGACTCTCTCTCACTTGTACCGATCTTCAGACGCCCTCCTTGTTCATGAGAATGATGCTGTTCACAAGATCTGTGCAAAACTGATGAATATCAAGCAGATCTCCTTTAACAATATAAATCAAGTCCTCGCCCATCAGCTGGGAAGTGTGTTCCAGCCTACTTATTCTGAGGAAGGCTCATTTCACTACAGAAGAAATCCATTAGGTATTGTCCTCCTGTATGTTATCAATAGGAAAGTCTTATGCTCTGAAAGCTTCAAAGTGATTCTTCCTTGGCTTCTCTCCTCCGCCTGAGATATACTAGGTCTCCCTCATCTCAAAAGCCTTCCTAAATAGCTGATTAGCTCTCTGTACTGTCTTACTGAAAAGTTTTGGGAAGTTACTAAATTTCTCAAGAGTGCTGGATACCCACCTGCTCTATTCTTCAGGATTTGTTCTCTCTGTCTCTGTCTTTTTTCTTTTTAACAAAAGCTTTAAGATATAGCCCTGGCTGGTGTGGCTCAGTGGATTGAGTGCTGGCCTGCGAACCAAAGGGTCACTGGTTCAATTCCCAGTCAGAGCACATGCCTGGGTTATAGGCCAGGTCCCCAGTAGAGGGCGTACAAGAGGCAACCACACATTGATTTTTTTCCTCTCTTTCTCTCTCCCTCCCTTCCCCCTCTCTAAAAATAAATAAATAAAATCTTAAAAAGAAACTTTAAGATATAATTCACATACCAGACAATTCACCCATTTAAAGTGTACAAGTCAGTATTTTTTAGCATATTCACAACTGCCATTTTCATCACTCCGGAAAAAAACCCAGCTTATCTGGCAGATAGTACCTTGTCAGTTCAGACTGTCTAGATGCAGAGGCCATCACAATCTATACCCCGCATCCAGGCCTAATCTCTTTCCCAACTAGTTACCTGTCCCAGTTTTCTTAGTTGCCGCCTTCTTCTTCAAATTTAGCATGTTCTGAATGGATTCATCGTTTTTCCCTGTCTTCTCTCTCCTGCCACCTCTCCCTCACTTCCGATCACCCGATCTCCCCCACCGTCCTCATGTCTCATCAGTATGCCCAACCCGTGGGGTCGATCTCTGTCGTCTGTCTGCATTCTCCTCCCACTCCCCCGCCTCTCTGACATTGGTTCAGAGTGTCAATGCCTCTCAACTAATCCTGCATACAAACACAAGGCACTCTAGCCCCTTTCTATTCTCATTTTACTTTATTTTTGGAATAAAAACAGAAACTTACATCCATGAGGACATGCCTATCTTAAGGCGGCCCTAATGCTGCTTTCCTTCCGGGGGCCTGCCTCTCCCCGCTGCAGCCCCTGTTGGACGCTGAGCCCGAATGAGCCTCCCCAGTGCAGAGATTTAGCCCTGGCTCTCTTTTACGCCCAGTCCATGGCTCACGCATTACTTGCCAGTTTGGTCAGAATGCCTTAGCCTGACCTCCACATTATGCCCTGAACCCCAATTTTCTGGCTTCATTACCTGTTGTCTCCTCTGCATGGATGGATGCCCACCTGCTTTTTATCCCACCTGCACTGTTTGTCTTCAGTCTGGTGCTCTCCTGCCCTGGCCCCTTTGCTCACTGCTCCTTCTCTGTAGAAATTGCTGCCTCCTTCCCTTCTTCACCTCTACTGAAACCTTACCCATCCTTCAGGCTCCAGTTCAAGAGGTGAGTTTTCCACAAAGCTTTTCTACTAGGCCTTTGCCTAAAGTAACCCTCTTCTCTCTGATCTCCAGTGGCATTCTTTACCTCTTTTATGTCACGTAACGTTTTCTGCCTTTATTATTTCTTTGCGTGTTTGCCTATCTTTAAAAGTTACACACACATTCATTCAAGGAGTACGAAAGAATACGCAGTCAAAGGTACATCTCCCTCCCACTCCCCACCCCTCCCCAGGTGTAACCAGCACCATGTGTCCCCGTAGAGAGGAATCCTGTCCTGTGCATGTTTTGTTAATGTCCACACATTCCACAGTACTTCCCACATTGCACATCTGCTCATTCAACCCATACCTATTAACTTCCTGTTGCGTGTCAGGCACTGTGATAAACATTAGGGATCCAGTGGGGAGCCAGTGCACACATTGTGTCCACTGTGAAAGAGAGACATTAGCAAATATAACACATGATTGTATAACTAAAAACAGAGTTAAATGCTCTGAAGGGAAGGGGTGCAGTTCTAATACAATGTGTCATGAAAGAACCAGAGTTAGGCTGAAGGGGCAGAGAAGGCTGCCTGAAGAAGATACCACTTGAGCCAAGAGCTGGATGAGGACTTGTAGTTCACTAAGCAAAGGGAGGGAGAAGGAAATAGCACAAAGAGAGGGAATGGCAGGTGCAAAGGCCCTGTGGTAGAAGGAAGCATGGGCCATTGAGACCAGGGAGAAATCCAGTGCTACTGGAGCACAGCAAGTGATGGAGGAGATTATTGGAATGAGCCTAGGGTGGTAAGCAGGGATGGGCCTTGTAGGTTCTGGTAAGTCATATGAAGGCCTTCCTCATTAACCCAAGAATGGGGGAAAGCCATGGAAAATTTTAAGCAGGTTGGCGACATAATCACTTTTACTTTTGAAACGGTCCACTGGACCGCGGGTGGAGAGCCCATGGGAGGCTGAGGCTGCAGGCTGGGGCGGTCATTCCCCAGAGAGGCCGCAGTGGCTTGATCACACCAACCCACACTGAGAAAGTAAAGGCCGTCTGTCAGAGGGGCGCTCCCTTGATCCCCACGAGCATGTCTACAAACTACATCTGCCCTTCGCCTTGTGTCGCAGTAGGGGGTGGGTCCTGCTCTGTCAAAAGCCCACTTCTCACTTGGGTTCTGGGACCCATTCCCTCCCCATCTCAGGGAATTCATTCCTTACTCATCTCTTGCCTTCCCACATCATTAACTTGTACCTCTTCCCTGGGTTACTCCCCTTTACGACCACTTTCTGGCTCCTCTCACACTGAGAAAACCCTCCCCTGACTTGACCACTGATAGCTGATGGCCCCATTTCTCGGTCATTCTTTAGAAGCACCATCCTCAAAGGTCTGTCTCCCCTTGCCGTCCTCATTTCCTCAGCGTGTAGTCGCTCTTCAGCCCACTCTGATCTAGCTTCTCCCCCACCACTTCCCTGAAATTGCTTTTTATACGTCACAAATGTGCCTACACTGCCAAATTCAGTGGCTACCTCACTGTTCTCGTTTCCATTAACCTTCAGTGGACGCCGACATGCCTGACCCCTTGTTTTCCAAGTTTCCTCTTTGTGTTTTGTGACAGCCCCTCCTAACTTTTCTCCTATCTCCATGATGACTCCTTCTGTTCCCCCTTTCCCTCTTCTTTCCAAGCTCTAAATGCTGGTCTTGGAACCTCGCCCCAGTCCCGTGGCTTTAAATGCCATGTGTGTTCTCTAACCTGCCAGTTTGTCTGCAACTCTGACCAATTCCCAAAGCTCCAGATTTCTATACCCAGCAGCCGTCCTGACCTCTATATGTATGCATTTCATGGACATTCCAAATACACCATGTCTAACACAGCTTCCTGCCAGGAGCGTGTCTCCTCAATCCTTCAGTTGCTCAATTTTTAAAAAATATATATGTCTTATTTTAATTGAGGAGGGGGAGAGAAAAAAACATCGATTTGTTGTTCCACATATTTATGCATTCATTGGTTGATTCTTGTATGTGCCCTGACTGGGGATTGAACCCACAGCCTTGGTGTGTCAGGCGCCCTAACTGACTGAGATACCCAGCCGTGGCTCAATAGCTCAATATTTAAAACTTAGGTCTACTAAGACTTCAATACCCACATTGCTCTGCTCAGATGTTGGAGAAAGCATCATCTCAACAAAGCAACTGGCGATCATGAATTCCAAGGGGTCCCAATCTGCCATATGGGTGGCTTTTGTTAGCTGCGCTGTAACAGGCACAGACAGTGCGAAGCATGGGGCTGGTCCAGATTGGATTTTCCACCAGAAGGATTTGATGAAGAGAAAGAGGGGCACGGAGCTGCACAAAGCAGGAAGTGAAGAAAGGGGAAGACTGATGGATTGAGGAGGCAGGACGTTCGAGGATTAGTCTGTCCTAGTCTGCTTGGGCTACTGTGACAAAAATACCACAGGCTGGGTGGCATTTAAATAACATGCGTTTGTTTCTCACAGTTCTGATTATTATTTCATTAGACAAAATAAATTACAGATCTAGGACAATTTCTAAAGAAATATTTAGTGAACACAGAATGACAATAAAAAGCATATTAACTTTCATGCTTACTTTGTTTTCCTGGGGTTTAGCTAAATATTTTGTTCATATTTCCAGTTACTTGGCTTCTAAACTCTCATTTCCTTTTTGGCAGAGTGTTATTTCTCAGTCATGCTAAAATTGGTGCCAAAATGCAACAAATACATGGTCTTTAATAGATTGTCTCTGAAATTTTATTTACAATTTAAAATGTAAGCAGTTCTGGTCTTGGAGGAGAAAACATCCAAAGGCCATCAAATCATGGTTGTGTGTAGGCCAACAGGAATGCTGTAGACTCAAAAAGTTAGCCGAGATTTTTTTTCTTTACAGGAGACTTAATGGAGAATTTAGTTCCCCATCCTGAATTCAAGATGCTGGGTGTTCGTGACGTTCCTCGCGTGTCTGAGAACTCACTGGCATACAGCACGTTCACTTGGGCTGGCCTCCTCAAGCGCTTGAGACAGATGCTCATTTCTAATGCGAAAATGGAAGAAGGTAAAGGGTATTTTACAAATATGTAGCCCACAAGCTAGGAAAAATGCCTGTACTGGAATTCTCAATATAAACCGTTTTGGGCCAGCTGAAACAACGGTCCCTTCTTCTGGCCAGGGAGGCGCCACAAAAACTTACCAGGACCTCCCAGGAGGGCTTCTTTGTCACCTTACAGTGTCGTTTCCCAAGAAACTTTCAGAGGAGTGGGACATTTATTTTTACTTACATTTTATTTTTGTCAAAGTACTATGTGAACAGTTTTTAAAAATCAAGTAGTCAAAACTCATTTAAGTGTATTCTTAAGTCCATTTTAATTACAGGTTTATATTATAAAATATTCACAGATTTTATGTTTACATATATTGCATTATAGGTATATCTTAATTTTTTTTAAAGCCAAGTAATTGTCCTGCACGAATTTCTAACGAGGGAAAGAGCAGACCCCTGTGCTAGACTTCCCCCCGCCCAGCTGGTGCCCTACTTTCAGTGTTTTAGCTGTTTCTTCTGGAATTTGCCTCCAAAATCTCTTGCTTATATGGTTACTTGTTTTATTTTCCAGGTTTAGATATTATCAACTGCCTTTCTGATGTGAAAATTGGGGATGGGACCTTCTCACACCTCTACACGCACACGTGCGAGCATGCACGCACACACACACACTTTTGGGTTAGATCCGTTTTCAGTGTTTGAATTACTTTTGCTGTGTGGCTATCATTCACCATTGAGCTATGTACTATATGATATATATACACAGATTACATTTTATTTCATATAAAAGTTTATTTTTTTCCTTCTAGAGTTAATAATTACATTTATTTGGTCGATAGTCTGTGTACCTATCACTAATATATCCCTAAACTTTTTCATAAAAATGAATCCCATCTCGATGTGTTCAGACCCTCACGAAACCTAACACTTTCATTCTCTGCTCGGTGCCGTCGAGGTGGGAGACCTTCCTCCCCTGTCCAGCTGCACTGGCTGCTTTCCCGGCTCAAAGAGCAACCACTGGCATCTCTGCCCCATTCTGTCCTCTCGCCCGTTTCCTGGGTTTCATATCGTCCTGTTTCTATAGATAGACCACACCCTCCAGGAGTGTCTTAACAAAGAGTTCAGAGAAGGTAAAAATTTTAAGGCCGCCGATATCATTATTCTGCCCTCACCTGATGGCCAGGAATGGGATTTGAGGGGGAGGCATTTTTCTTCAGTATTTTGAAGGCATTGCTCTCTTGCCTTACAGCTTCCAGGGTTACTTCGATCTGATTCCTACCCCCATTTTGTTCTGTCTCGAATCTTTTAGGATTTTCTCTGTCTTTAGCACTCCAGAATTCCTTAGTGTGGACCTTTGGTTTATCTCAGTAGGATGAAAGCAGTTTGTTTGTTTTTTTTAATCTATTTTGTTTCCTGCTATATCTTCAAAGCCTGAAACAGCAGCCCAGCACAGCCAGAGCCTCAGTGGCTTAGCCTTTCCTGAGCACAAACCTCCCAGGATGAAGGGGTGCACTCCCCCTGCCCTGGGAGTGGACGGGTCTGGGGCTCTTACTGCTTCTCACACAGATGTTTAATCCTCCTCTTTCTTCCTCTGCCTGGCCTGCTTCTAGGACCTCCTCTGTGGGCAGAAGTTGCAGCTTTCCCTGGTTGCTAAATTAGTAACCACTGGTTCTTTTGCTTTCCAGCTTCCAAAACTTTGTTGCCATTATCTCCTGTGCCATTCCCTTTTTCTTGCTTATGCCTTTTTAAAAAGCCCTGTATTGTCTTGTTAGTGAGATTTGGAGAGAAAGTGGGAGTAAACTGGTGTATGTTCAGTCTGCCATGTTTAACTGGAAATCACTACTATGTATTATTATTATTTTTAAATTTCATTTATTTTATTTTTTAGGGAGGGGAAGAGAGAGAGAAAGAGAAAGATCAATGTGTGGTTGCCTCTCGTGCGCCCCCTACTGGGGACCTGGCCTGCAACCCAGGCATGTGCCCTGACTGGGAATCTAACAAGCAACACTTTGGTTCACAGGCAGGCACTCAACCACTGAGCCACACCAGCCAGGGCTTATGTATTATTTTTGTAGTGTATGTTTTACCACAAATCACAATAACTTAAGTTTCAGTACTATGAGAGTAGATTTCTTCTACATTTACTTGCAATACCTTATGTATTTTATTAAAATTTTTTTATTGATTTTGAAAAGAGGAAGACACAGAGAGAAACACTGATTTGTTGTTCTACTTATTTGTGCATTCATTGGTTGATTTTTATATATGCGCCCTGACTGAGGATCGAACCCACAATGTTGGCGTATTGGGATAATGCTCTAACCAACTGAGCTACCAGGCCAGGGCTTGTGATACCTTTTGGACTTTAGATTATAGTGCCCAAAGTTTGGAGATAAGTGTATAGTTCACATCTTAATTTATAGCTCACATCCTGAATTTTTTGGCCATGGTACATACCTGTTTTTCTAGTAATACCTGTTTACACCTCAAGGAACACAGTGTTCCTAGGGGTGATATAAGGTGTGCTGCTGCTCTGGGCTCCTAGGTAAATAAACCATGATTTGCTTAGTCATTTTCCTTTGAAGGACTTGAGGGTTTAAACATTTTTTTCACAGTTACAGATAAGAGCTTTGAACATAAAAAATGTTTATATGTAATATATGGATACATAAGAATAAATATATATGTGTTACTAACTGGGTTGAAGAATAGAGTTTTAAAATTCTTCGTATGTTACCAGACTGTTCTGTATGAAGACTGATCTCACTAATATTGCAATCAGCAGTATAGGTGTGTCCACATGTCCTAGCAACAGGAGGAACGAATGATCCAAGAGGGAGCCAGGCAGAAGTTACAGTGTCTTTTATGACCTAGCTTTGGAAGTCGCACACCTTCGTTTCTGCACCATCCGTTTGGTTATTAAGGTCAACCCTATCCCATGTGGGAGGAGACCACACAAGACCCTGAATTCCAGGGGGCAAGGATGCTTGGGATGCATGTGGGAGGCCTGCTACCACTCTGTCCTCCCACCTGCTGAATATATTGAGCCCCTCCCAAGGCCCCTGAAAGCTCTATCCGATGAGCATAGCAGCCTGAAGCCCAGGATCTCGTCATCTAAAAACAGGTCCCGGTGTGAATTTATACTCCTCAGGTGAGATTTCTTGACTATAGCTCTTAGAATACAGCTCCTGCCCCCTGATCCCAACAGACTGTGGGAGACCAGGCACAGAACAACTGGTAGACACTCCATTTCAAAAACGGGCACATGGAAGGCACACAGTAGTCACTGGGCTGGGACAGTTCGGTAGGCACACGCCACCAGTGTCTTGATTAAAATGTAAGGCCTGGGAATAATTTCCCTTGACTTTTGGCTTGGCGCTCTGGACCAGCTAAATTACACTTTCACTTGTTTATTTATTTTTTTTAAGATTTTATTTATTTATTTTTAGAGAGGGAAGGAGGGAAAGAGAGAGAGAGAGAAACATCAGTGTGCAGTTGCTGGGGGCCACAGCCTGCAACCCAGGCATGTGCCCTGACTGGGAATCGAACCTGCGATGCTTTGGTTCGCAGCCCGTGCTAAATCCACTGAGCTACGCCAGCCAGGGCTGTTTATTTATTTTTAAGTTTTATTTAAAACATTTTACTTTCATTTTCTTTTAATGTATAAAGATTTTATTTATTTTCAGAGAGAGGGAAAGGAGGAGGAGAAAGAGAGAAACACTGGTGCCTGAGATGTTGATTGGTTGCCTCTCATGATTGACTGGGAATCAACCAAGAAACCTTCCGGTTCACAGGTCAGCATTCAGTCCACTGAGCCACACCAGCCAGGGCAAAAACATTTTATTTCTAAATTTTATTTTATTAGTTGATTTATTTTTGCTAGTTTGGATTAATTTATGCATGTGAGAACTAGAAAGAGGTCTGGGGGTATATACAAATAGACTTTTTAGAAAATAAAACTGGCATCACATTATATATTTTTTTTTTGTTCTACAACTTTTTTGCAACATAACAATATTTTGTGGTCTCCTTTCAAATTTAGTCCAGTTAACCGTGACTAGTGTGGCTCAATGGGTTGGGCCTTGTCCTGCGAACAGAATGGTCGCTGGTTCTATTCCCAGTCAGGACACATGCCTGGGTTATGGGCCAGGTTCCCAGTTTGGGGCATGTGAGAGGCACCTAATCAGTGTTTCTCCCCCTCTATATCTCCCTCCCTTCCCCTGTCTCTAAAAATAAATACATATATATTTTAATTGGCTTCATTTCTTTTTTCTTTTTGAAACTTTTTGATAAAGTCTCACCTTTGTTTCAGAGTAATGTCAGGTGATGACTTACCTAACAACTGCAGCTTTGACAGCATGCCAAGCACTTCGTAATGACTTCACTGACATGGAACTCGCGTGCCCCACGCTTCACCTGCGTGAGTGCGCTACCCAGCGATGTTTCATCAGATTGACGGAGCTGTGCGAGCACTGTCACGATCCAGTGCTAGAACAGCCGCACCGCTCCAGAAAAGTTTCCGTGTCCATTGGCATTCACTCCCTACTGTGACCCCTAGCCCCAGACAACCCTTGATGTGTCTTTTGTCTATAGATATTGCCTATGTTGGACATTTCATACAAATGGAATTACACAATATATAGTCTTTTGTGTTTGACTTCTTTCACTGAGCCTACTGTTTCTGAGGTCCATCCATGTTGTAGTACATGCCAGTCTTTGTGGGGACGCAAGTTTTCAGTTTCTTGCGAATATGCCTAAGAGTGGCATTGCTGAGCCAAAGGATAAGCACCCCTGTTTGACTTTTTGCAAATTAGCTAAACTCTTTTCCAAAGTGGTTGCGCCATTTTACATTCCCACAAGTGGTTTAAGAAGGTTTCGGGTTTTCCACGTCCTTCCCAACATCCGTGTTCTTGATGAGAGCCGTTCTAACATGTGTGGTGGCGTCTCCTTGTGGTTCACTTGGCGTTTCCCTGATGACGTGATGCCGAGTATCATTTCATGTGCTTATCAGCCGTCTGTTCATCTTCTTTGGTGAAATCTCTATTCCAACATCTTTCTAATTTTTAAATTGGCTTGTTTGTCTTACTGAGTTCAGCATGCCCAAATTTGTTATGTCTATTTTTGCTGAAAATCAGTGTTACTGCACACTCCATTTTACCCCTATCCTGTTGTATAATTTGAGTATTTTCTTCATATTTCCACATGGCTAGTAAATTTGCAATCCTATTTTGGTTTTGTGTTTCTACATCTCTTAACATTTTGTATGTGTTTTGCTTATTCGTAACCATATGTAGAGTGAAGTTCGGCGCTTTTCAGTGTATAGTTCTATGAATTCCGACAAACTTACAGTGTGTGACCGTTACCACAACTGAGATAGAGTATTTTCATCATCTCCGGACATTTCCTCATACCCGTTAGTAGACGATCTCTTCCCTCTACCTCTCGTCCCTGGCAACTGATCTCAACTTTGTTCCTGTGGTTTTGCCTTTTCCGGAATGTCCTGTAAAGGGAATTATGCACTGTGTGGTCTTTCAAGTCTAGTTTGTTTCACTTAGCATAGTGCTTCTGAGATCTACCCGTGTCGTTACGGGTATCGTAGTTCCTCTTTATTGCTGACTAGAATTTCATCTTATGCACCTACCACCAACCTTTAACAGTTGGTGAGGAATGTTTCATGCCTTTCTCAATAGAGCTTGGATCACTTTAGGTAAACCAATATGAATTTTTTTTAAAGATTTTATTTATTTATTTTTAGAGAGGGAAGAGAAGGAGAGAGAGAGACAGAGAGAGAAACATCAATATGCGGTTGCTGGGAGACATGGCCTGCAACCTAGGCATGTGCCCTGACTGGGAATCGAACCTGCGATGCCTGGTTCGCAGCCTGCGCTCAATCCACTGAGCTACACCAGCCAGGGCACCAATATGAATTTTTTTTTAAAGATTTTATTTATTTGTTTTTAGAGAGGGAATGGAGGGAGAAAGAGAGAGAGAGAGAGAAACATCAATGTGTGGTTGCTGGGGGCCATGGCCTGCAATCCAGGCATGTGCCCTGACTGGGAATTGAACCTGCGATGCTTTGGTTCGCAGCCCACACTCAATCCACTGAGCTACACCAGCCAGGGCCCAATATGAATTTTTAAACTTTTAGCAGAAAAAACTTCTGGTTACTGAATAAAATTTTATGTAAAATACACACACTGTAATATATTTTTCCCTTGCTGTTCAAAGCCATTTATAAAATCTCTTGCTTTTTTTGTTTTGCTTTCGGTAGGAATTGACTGGCGGGTACAGCCTCCTTTGTCAAGACTTCCTACTCTTGGTAAAAGGCCCCTCTGTGAGGAGCTTCGCTTCAATACTTCCATCGCGAACCTGGTTGTCCTTCGTGGGAAAGATGTGCACAGTGCAGATGTGGGTAAGCAGCAGTGAAGGTGAAAATTGAGATGTGCTTTTTGCACATAAAGATGTCATACATGGAAAAAAAAAAGTCCCTGTGTTCTTAGAGAAAGGAAAATAATAACTATGTTTTTAGTAACAAAATGTAGCCATTGTATCAGTTACTATGTGACTGAACACCAAAATAGAAGTGGTTTAAATAAGATACTAGTTTAATTCTTTCTTCCCGAGTCTGGTTGTTCTGTTATCGTGACCATTTGGCTTCCTCCTTTTAGTCTAAGAGGTCTGTTAGAGCTTCAGCATCAAATCACATATGAATGAGCAAAAAAGGACACACTGCCCCCTCCCAGGGCTGCACAGTGCAGTTGTGTTTGTATCTGCTTGACTGAGTCATGTGCCACACCCAGCTGCAAGGGTCACCACCAGCACAGTTAACATTTGGGGATTCCGTTATTAAAGAAGGGCGAACGGGTATTATGGGACAGCTTGTGGTCTCTGTGCTAAGCATTTTGTTAACCAAATTTTCAGGAAGTAACTCTGGCTAGGGAGCTCAGCTGATTGGAGCATCATGCTGATATGTCAAGGTTGCGGATTTCATCTCTGGTCAGGGCACATGCAAGAATTAACCATTGAGCCCTGGCCGGTGAGGCTCAGTGGCTGGGTGTCATCCTGTCAACCAAAAGGTCTCTGGTTTGATTCCGGGTCAGGGCACTTGCCTTGAGTTGCAGGCCGGGCCCCCAGTTGGGGGTGTGTGAGAGGCAACCAATTGATGTTTCCTTCTTTTTCTCTCCCTTTCCCTCTCTCTAAAAGTAAATAAATAAAACCTTTTGTAAATAAAAAATAATAAATATGAGTGATATTTATTGAAGTGGAAAAATGAATCACAGCACGGGTGACTGAAAAACGCAGGCTACAGAAGAGCGTGTGTATAGAACTGCACACATGAGAGTCAGTTCCTCATCATCTCCGGATGGTGGCACTTCACTGTTTGGTTGACTTACACATTTTCTTTATTGTACTTTTCTGAATGGTGTGAGTTATTTTTTTTTTATGATGTGTATAAATCATGTATCCAAGAGCAATGTAAAACTAGCTTTATTTTTTTTATTTCTTAAAATTTATTTTTTCAATATTAAGCTAGTTTTAAAAGGCAAAAGAAAAGATTTTTGGTAAAATGGATAAGAACATATCCCTTTATTAACGCATTTTCAAAAATAATTATTTACCATCTGAACAATGGTTTATGTTGTTTTACTCTAGGGGGATTTAAAGATCCAGCTCTCTATACTTCCTGGCTGGGACCAGATAATGCTTTCAACGTGTGGAAAACCCAGCGAGCCTTTAGCAAGTATGAGAAGTCTGCAGCACTGGTCAGCAACAGCCAATTCTTAGTAAAACCACTTGATATGATTGTGAGCAAAGCATGGAATATGTTTGCTTCAAAGTAAGTAAATGATAAATCTACTAACCTTGGACAGATAACATAATGCTACAGCCCTGGCCAACTGGTTCAGTTGGTTGGGGCATCATCCTGGTTCACCAAGGTTGTGGGTTCAATCCCCAGTCAGGGCACATGCAAGAATTAACCAGTGAATGCATAAACGAGTGGAACAACAAATCGGTATTTCTCTCCCTCTTTTTCTGTTTGTCTGTCTCTCTCCTTTCCTCTCTCTCTAAAAATTGGTAAATAAATTTTAACAACACAAGACAGGATCTGGAGTGTCTTAGTCCATTGAGGCTGCTTTTTCAAAAATAGGCCAGGTAGCCTATAAAAAGTCAATTATTCATGTCTTACAGTTCTGGCGGCTGGGAAACCCAAGATTAAGGTGCTGGCAGATTGGATGTCTGGTGAAAATACACTTTCTGGTTCGCAGATGGTGCCTTTTCTCTGTATCCTCAAGTGGCAGAATAGGCAAAGGAGCTTTCCAGGGCTCTTTGATGAGGGCACTGATCCCATTCATTTGGCCTCCACCCTTGTGACTTAATTGCCTTCCCGAGGCCTTACTTCCTTATACCATCTCTTTGGGGAACACAAACATTCCATCTGGAGCCTGGAGTAGGCACGGCTACCACTTTGTAGGTGTGAAACTTTAGGCATGTTCCTTCAGGCTTCATGTCCTTGTCTGTACAGTGGGCCCAAACAGAGCGGACCGGTGGTGAGGGTTAAGTGAGATAACCTTGTGAGACCTCGTGCGGCGCCTGACTAGCCAGTGGTCAGTCATTGTTTGATAGTGTTACTACTGTTGTTGACTAAATTAGTTTCTAAATGAAAGTAGCTCAGTGGATTGAGTGCAGGCTGCGAACCAGACATCGCAGGTTCGATTCCCGGTCAGGGCACATGCCTGGGTTGCAGGTCATGTCCCCCAGCAACCGCACATTGATGTTTCTCTCTCTCTCTCCCTTCCTTCCCTCTCTAAAAATAAATAAATAAAATAAAATAAAAAAAGAAAGTAGAAACTTCATTATAAGACAAAGACAATAGAAGTTTTCTAAAATAAGATCCTTGGAAGAATGGAAGAAATCCTGATCTTGCTCAGTTAGAAATATTGCTAGTGCAGCCACACTCGATGCTGAGAAACGTCCACCTGGCACTAAGAAATGTGTTATCAGGTTTCCTGACCTCTGCCAGTCAGGGAATGTGGAAGTAAAATTCCTCAAATGATTGGACAAAGCCTTGCATTTGATTAGCCAGGATTCCCAAGTCCTGCCTTCCTGCATGTGGTCTTTCTAGAACCGCCCCCTCCTCAGGACAGGGAACTCTGTCCCTCCCTGGCCTCCTTGTCTTCCCACTCTCAGTAACTGGTAGCAGCTGCTACGCCATCCGTTTAACTCATGTCTGCCCTGGCAACTCTCTTTAATATGTTCTCTCCGGCCTCAACATTTTGGGGAGTAGGGATATTAAGGGGAACGTGGCATAACTGCCAATTAAGAGTTGTCTGAAAAATGCTTGGGAGCCTTCACTGCATTCCTAGAACTGTGTTAATGTCTTTCTACAGTTTCAAGCCTTAGATGAATGTTCCCAGGCACTTCTGAGTTTGTGTTGAACCTGGTCATCTCCTGTCGAGTGTTGGACATGCGCTGGGTGGGCAACCAAACCTGAACCTGCCTCCCTCCCGGTGTGCTTCTTGTCGTCACTCTTGGACACTAAAAAAGGCAGGGAGCCTGCATCAACTTGGAAAGTTTGCTGATCTTTGGAACAAACACTGAAGCAGATATAAAACTTTGAAGAGATTCTGCTGTCTTTAAATGTTCATGAACTAGGAACTGTTGTTTGCTTTTAAGTGTTATTTATGTGTCTGGGATTTTTCATTTTACATTTTGTTTCTTTTACCAGGGCCTACATTCATCAGTACACAAAATTTGGAATTGAAGAAGAGGACTTTTTGGACAGTTTCACATTGTTAGAACAGGTTGTTGCCAGCTACTGCAACCTCTGACCTTGAACAGATGGCTCAAGGGAAAAAGTACCTTACATCACTTTTGGACTAAAATATTTTCAATACTGTTTTCCCTGTAAATTTTCAAATTTTGATCTTTTAAAAGCAGCCAGGTCAGATATTGATTTCTTTTGCATACTGTGCCCACAGAACAGGACAAAAACCTTTTATGTGGAAGACAGCATGTTTTCAATGAAAACATCTACTTGGTATTTTCATTTTTAGGAAAAAAAAATGGGTGCTTCTATAAAGAACTTTGAAAACACTTTGCTGAAATGTTGGAACTCTGGAACTCTGCAAAAAAGGAATATTCTATTTTTTTCTCTATATAACTCTTTCCTCTTTATTCCAAAAAGAATTCATGAAATAGGAGCTAAACTTTCACAGCACAATTTTAAGCTAAGAAATTGCAATTCTGTATTTAAATGTATTTATCTTTGAAGTGAATGCTTTGAACCACAAGAGGGAGCTATTGTTAAATGCTCAGGGTGAATGTGTATTTTGAATATTTTTATTCTATAACAGGTAACATTTTTCTACTTCAGGCAGCTATTTAAAAATAAATGTCAGGATTTTGTTAATAAATATACATCATGCTTAAGTATACAAAAGTAAATAAGTAAATGTTTCTTTTGTTTGCATTTCTTAAACTTTTTATATATCAGAAAGTTGGGTCAGTTTTTCTTTTAGATCTTGGAATGCCAAGGCAAAAACTGATTTTATTTGACTAGTGCTTTAAAATTACTTATAGTTATTTAGAAGATGGCTATATGCTTTTCAGTAAAAGGGGTAAGAACTTTCATCAAAATTTCACTAAGTTGAGAAAATCATTACCAAGGAAATACTGTGTTGGATGAAATTGGCACATCCAGATGTGAGTTTCACTCAGAAGGACAAAAACACAATTGGAAATTGGCAGCAGAGTGAGGGGAATGGTGTATTTCAATAAAACACATCACATGCAATGTATTAACAAATGTAAAATGGAAACAAATAGGAACATTTGCCCTTTCTGCCAAATCTACCAGTGGTGAATTATTTTCATTTGGAAAAATGACAGTTCACAGCTTCACTCTTCTTCCTTTTCTTTCCATATGGAAATGATTACCTTTTTGCTGTTTTTGTTATCGACTGTTGCTATGATTTAAAATACTGAACTATATCTTATTTCTAAGGAATGTAAAAAGTGGTCTGTTCAGCCGCTAACAGGCACACCCCACTGCTGCATTTTGTTAACCCAAGTATACTTGAAAATAATTAGATCATAATTTTTACAAAATAAAGTTAAAAGTAATTGTTTAGCATTGAAGAGATCCAAAAACCAAAACAATTTCTCAAACTAGGCCAGCATTAATAAAGACCTGTAACTGAATGATCTTGCCACGGGTTAAGCTGATTCTAAGGAAACTTGCTAAAACTTGAGCTCAAAGAAAATCATAAGTTGAAATCATTTTGTATTTAAGAAAGGTACCCTGAGGTACCGTGGGGACCAGTATACTTCTAATTTGGCAACTCATGGAATCAATGACAGGTAGACATTAAAAGTAAACCCCAAGCCCTGGCTGGCATAGCTCAGTGGATTGAGCTCGGGCTGCGAACCAGGCATCGCAGGTTCGATTCCCAGTCAGGGCACATGCCTGGGTTGCAGGCCACAGCCCCCAGCAACCACACATTGATGTTTCTCTCTCTCTTTCTCCCTCCCTTCCCTCTCTAAAAATAAATAAATAAAATCTTAAAAAAAAAAAAAGTAAACCCCAATTAGAACTCTGGATCCACTTGCTTATGTGGGTTGACCCTTTTTATGATCCACAGCTGCAGTATTTGATATATGTGGATACCTAAATATTTGCAAACTTGTTTTAAACATTTACATGGAAATATTTTTTCTTGTCTATTGGAATAATTTTTTTTTGCTATTAGAGCTGGGACTTTAACTTAACAATTAACAGAAAGAAGCTGGTCCCAAACTTCAAGCAAAGGGGTGGCCTTGGAAATGTACTTCGTGTGCACAAAGTGGCCCATCAGCCAGGGCAGCATCAGAACCTCCTGGGCATCCCGACCCGGGAGATTTGAAGATGTGGTTTCTTTGCTGAGGACGGGGGCAGTTTCCCCCAGACACCACCCAACAGAGGCAGGATGTCCCCCTCCAGGCAGCAAGCACCGAGGCACAGGGGGAGAACCCTGAACTGGGAGCTCTAGACTGGGCTCTCAGTTCGTCCAAAACGTCTCCTCACTGGCTCTACAGGGTCGACTCCTCGGTGCACATACCAGAGATTCTTCTGCTGACCACCATGTTTATCACACTTGAATTCCTGTCCAAAAATTTTAAGAACATGCTCTGTATGTTCCTCTCCCATTATTCTCTCCCCATGAACCCAAGGTTTGGCAGTCAACCCTTTCTTGTTCCTCCACCTACCTACCAAACACAGTTGTCCCCCACTACCTTGCCATTTGGGGCAGCTAACCAGTTATCTAAGATATTTGCTTATCTTATTAATCACATTGTTTCCTATGGGTTTTAGGAATGTGAGCTAAAAAAATCTGACTTTACATTTTTAACTAAGTAATATCCTTCTCCTGTATTCAGACGTTGCAGTGCCAGCCTTATAGATAAATGGAATTCCATTTCCACTGGCTGGGACGCTTGCATGAGAAGTTAAGATAAACAATGTAAATATTTTAAGTTTCCGGGGAACACAGTGTGGGGTCAGCGTTGGCAAAGATGTAGCATTCAAGGGAAAGAAGGGGAAGGATAGAAAAGCCCAATCATTTGGACTCCAGGGAGCCAGTGCAGCAGGAAGAAACGAAAAGGAGTGTCAGGGGAACTGATGGTGCCCCCAAAGGACAAATAATAGCTTAGTAGCATTTAAAAAAAAAAAAGGCTCTATGGTTTTTGAATTATGGACTTCCCTGATAATGAAAAATCTAAAAGCTTATAAGAATAGTTTAAGAAGAAACAATAAGCACTGGCCGGGTAGCTCAGTTGATTAGAGTGTCATCCTGACATGCCAAGGTTGAAGGTTCAATCCCTGGTCAGGGCACATATAAGAATCAACCAATGAATACATAAATAAGTGGAATAACAAATCGATGTTTCTCTTTCCCTAAAATCAATAAATAATTTTAAAAAGAAACAGTAAGCTAAATTACATGTCACTTAGCAAATAATTCCATTTATCTAAATTTATCTCCTTTGTTCTTGATGCAGCCAATAAGGTAAACAAACATTTTTTCCACCTCTCTTGTCCTATTTAAATTTAATTACTTACATGGTGAGTACATAAAAATTCAAAGATTATATACCCTTACTGTGCAAAGAGGTAGCCATTAGCCACTTGTGGCTAGTGCTAAGTTAAAATATACATGGAGTTTTGAAGACAATATGAAGAAAATAATGTAAAATCAATATTTTAAATTGTTGAAATGGTATTTTGAACATACTGGGTTAAGTGAATTATTCAAATTGGTACACCTGTTTCTTTTTAGATTTTAAAATGTACCTTCTAAAATTTTTCAAATTAGATACATGGTTTGCATTGTATTTCTGTTGCACAGAGCTATTTGACATTTCAGGAGCAAAGTCCCGGGAATTACAGAAGCAAGCCGAGCATGCTTGTCCTCGCGGGGTGAGAGAGATCACAGACACGTGACGGCAAGAGCCATGACACACGCAAAAGACGGGAGCTTCCTTTTTGAAAAAAATAGGCCTTTGCTTGAACTTGGCTCCTGCGAACAGTATGAAAGAGGCAGGATGTGAGTTTAATTCCACAAACATCCTCTGAACACCTGCAAGGGAAAACGCTGCTAGGCTAGGGAGATTTTAAAAATGAATCAAACCTGGCCCCTGCCCTCCAGTTCACCACTTCATACGTTCTTTCCTGCAGAACATATGCCTGGCTCATGGCAGGGACTCCCTATTCCCCGAAAGGGTTAAGGTCAACGTCTAAAAACCAGCGGAAGAGATGTAAAGCTGAAACACTACAGGCTCACCGTGAAGCCCATTAAAGCTCCCATGTTGGTGACAGATCTCACAGCCATTAGCTTAAACTAAGGACCTGGAAATAGAAATATAATTCGAATTATTTTGTCTCTGAAGCCATCTTCTATCATTAAAAGCCCTTTAAGACAATATAAATTCAAACAATATGTTAAGAGAATGAAGAATTTGGCTTTGTTTTGAAATTCTTACCTACAATCTAAACTCCTTGCTCTGGAACTCCACGCCTTCCTAAGGGTGGCCACTCCGTCTTCCGAGGTTCCTGGCACTACGTGAGCTGCAGTGGCCGAGGCAGACGGAAATGGCCAGTGAATGCTGTCTGGGAAAACAATGGCTCTGTCTACAGGCTGATGTTTTATTTTGTCCAGTAAGGACAGGGATGGAGCCATCTCCCACTGACCTGAAGATCCAGGCGGCACACATGCCCCAGTGACCCAGCCTACCTGCTCTGCCCCCCACACCCCGAGTGCCAGGCCCCGAAGACCAAGAAGAGGGAGCTCGGAGCATTTTTGAGCAGGACTGACAGGATACACCAGATGTCAGAGCAAATTCTTTTCAGGGAGTGTCTTTCTCAGGGGATTTACTCTTTCATATTGTGCATTTCTTTTGCTTGTATTCTTTTTTTTTAAACAAAGCCTTTAAAGATAAAATAACTCAAATGATTTTTAAAAGGATGTTAACACCTGGAGACAGTCTGAAGAACAGAGGAAGTCAAATGAATCAAAGGCAGTAACAAGGGGCGGAAGTAGTAAGCAGCATTGTTCTACGAACTATCACCGAAATAGGTGCAGGAAGTACAGGATGCTTCAGGTTCGCTCAGGGGGCAGAGGGGGGTGAAATAAAGACTAACTTGGTGATTCCTATTGCCTCACCATATTCTTCTAGTGGACACTGCCTAATACAGGGAGGACTGTTACATGTACCACACACGCACGCACGCATGCATGCACGAGCGTGCAGTCTGGGAGCGGCCTGAAAAGCAGTGTGTAAAATCAGACAGCTTCTGCATACAAAAGAACGTTTTACTTCCTCCTTGCAGAGACCAGGAATATGCTTTATATTCAGATTCTTTACGTCTGAAGAAACTGCAGGAATTCTGAAAATTTCTTTGATAACTCTCCTTTTCTAAAAGCACCCTCTTCAGCTTCCCATTTCCCCCAAAACCGTGCAAAGCCACCCCACACACAGGCTCTCATCACACCGGCGTGGTTCCATCAGCCAGCGAGGAAGAGCGACAGCCCGGCTCGCCCGGGCTTCACCGACTGTGTGTCCGCCTGAGCGCGGAACATTCAAGTTCTGCATCTCTCCTTTCCACTAAAGGATTATTGCACAAGTAAATCTTTTTCTGAACCCCGGTTCTCCTGGTGAGTGGTGTAATTGTGGTCACATGTCATTTATTCTGAAGTCCTATCCAGCCAACTTCAATAAGGATAACTCATTTCCTGAAGCATGTAAACAGCCCCATCACCAAAGCAGCCAAATGGGAAGGCGCTTTGACCACATGCTCTAGAAGGTGCAATAAAACTGTGATCCTGCCTTTTGGCTTGGCAAAGGCCGTTGGGACGGTGCCCTCGTGCTTACTCGGGACTACTTACGACATCGGGTTTTAGGTGGCTGCCCCTGCTGCCTAGGCTAGCACTACTGGAATCTTGGACTCTAGCGGAAATATACAGGAAATCACATTGCCAAACTTTTCTCCTTATAAAGACAGACAATCTATCCAGGAATTGCCATCCTCCCTGCTCTTGGAGGGAGCAGCTGCGGGTTAAGGAAGCAGGATGCACCAGGGGAGAGGAAATTTAAAGCGGTTTCCTCTGGCGCCAAGATGCAGTCACAGTGCCACCTCCTCCAGAGAAGAGCTGCACAGCAAGGCTTAGATGATCCCTCACGGAAAGGAGAGAGGATGTATGACTCCAGAGAATTCTCTAGACAAGTCCAGTTCTCCTCTAACAGGGAGATGTCACAGAGTGGTCTCATGGAAAGCACTCTCGCTAGGAGCCTTGGAGTCAGGAACCCTGAGATGCAGGCCCACAGTCTGCCCCACCCTTCTGTTGCTCAGAATCTCCCCCTGGAATGTTCCAAACACAATAGAGTCTCTCTCCCTCAAACCTGCTCCTCCTCCTACGTTCCTGGCGCAGCAACAGGCCTTGCTGTCTTCCCGGGGTGCTCTCGCTCCTTCCTCACCTCCACTCAACCTGCTTTACTCTAGCTTTGCTGACGACCCCGGGCCCTGCGTAGGCGGTATCTCCTGCCTGCCTTTGCACCCCCTCTGCTGCTTCACCAGAACGATTGCAATATTTGTTCAGCAAGGACTCGCTGCGAGCCCCCCAAGTGCTAGGCCTGGCACACACAAGTGGGGAAACAGCAAAAACTAGAAAACAGCACAGTTATGAGTTATGCAGAATAACAGAGGAAACTGGCACACTGGTCTTGTGCCCTCTACCCACCCGTCACAGGGCTCCCCCATGTGCTTTCCCGAGTCTCTCATGTCATAGGGCTTTCGCTAATTAGAAGACCTTGCTTCTCCCCACCCCTACCTGGCAATTCAAAGGCCATGTCCTCATGAAACCTACTCAGCAATTCTCCTCCTCTTCTCCATTCTTTCCTTAGGGCAGGGGTCCCCATACTCCAGGCTGCTGACTGGTACCGGTCGGGCCTGTCAGGAACTCGGCTGCGCAGCAGATGAGATTGAATGTAACGAGCTTGAATCATTCCAAAACCATCCTCCACCCTCAGGTCCATGGACAAAGCGTCTTTCCAGAAACTGGCCCCTGGTGCCAAAAAGGTTGGGGAACGCTATGGTAAGGCAGTCCCACTACATAGTTATCTGCATATATGCATAACACCCCCAAGAAGACTGTATCTGGAGGGACAGCCTTTCTCAACACCACTGTCTCTTCCCACAGCGTCTTAAGCCAGTAAAAAAAAAAAAAAATTCCCCCTGGCATGGCTAATGCCTCTACTGGACCTAACTATTTCATAAGGTTATTATGAAGATCAAATAAAATTCAAGATGTGAAAGTGCCGCCCTGACCGGCTTGGCTCACTGGGTTGGGCATCAGCCTGCAAACAAAAGATCCAGGTCGCTGGTTCAATTCCCGGTCAAGGTGCCAGCCTAGGTTGTGGGCCAGGTCCCTAGTTGGGCGATTTCGAGGCAACGGATCGATGTTTCTCTCCCTTTCTTTCTCCCTCCTTTCCCCTCTCTGTGAACATAATTAAATCCTTTTAAAAGAAAGATGTGAAAGTGCTTTGAAAAAGGAAAAAAAGCCTGTACAAATAGAAACTGCTTTGTAACCATAATTGCAGCAAACACCACCCCGGGAACTGCCCACACAGGAGCTGGCCTTCCCCGCCCCTGGAACAGAGAAGCACAAAGGCTGCTCATCTGTTTAAACGGCAAAGCTTTTTAGACGGCGGCCTTGATTTTTTGTCGTCTCCCTTTCTCTGTTCCCTACTTGTGATCACAAGCTAAAACAGGTGCGCAGGAGCCTGGACTTGCCCGCAGAGCGGAGTGGCTAAGAGCCAGAATGCCTAGGTTTGAATTCGAACTCTGCTACTTCCTTACTTCCTCCAGCAAATCGCTGAACCTCTCTGCTTCATTTTCCTCATAGGGTTGCCCATAAGCATTTAATGATTAAATACAATGCATACGGAACAGCACTGAAAACAAAGCCTGGTGTAAAGTGAGCAAACAGTGGTCAAGTTTGCAGTCCACTCTGCTTCCTGGTACAGGGCAGAAGAGGTTCCTGGGAGCTAATCTTGGTTGCTGGTGGTGTGAACAAATACCGTGGAAGGGGCGCGGGGATGGGCAGGGGCTGGTGAAATAGGCGGGATGGAGCAGAGGTGTCTGAAGAGCCTCCAGGATGGCCAGACAACGGGAGGCTCAGTACAGAAAGTTTGGCTGTTCTAAGAGGTTTCGTTCAGACACTGTTCGAGTGAAAGTGACTCTCAAGGGACTGGGAGCCGCACTAAAAAAATGAAACAGAGAAAGGCCTCCTCTCAGTAATTTGGGCTTCCATCGTTTTAACTAGTGAAAAGAGGCTGAGAACACGGTTCCTAGTGACATGGTGCACGGGCCTTCGGCACTCCTGCCCAGAGCTGTGAGCCCGAGGGCCTCTGTGTTTCCCACACGACCTGGTGAGGAGCCAAGAGACAACAGACAACAGAGATCTGGCCCCTCATTCCCCTGCTTCAGGGAGAGACAGGGCCATCCCTCTCTCCCAGGGCACTTCACTCCACGAAAGCCCTCTCCCCCTAGGAAACAAACTGGGACACAATGAAGCAATACTGTCCGCTGTGTCCGTCAGAAGTGGCCTGAAGGTAAAAGCTGCTCATGCTGTTCCCCAAAGGGACAGATGGCGACACAGGGAAATGCCATATTTGGCATTAGCTGGGGGAGAGCAAAGTGGACTGCAGAGGCCTCTTCGAACAAGACTTTTCCTTAAAGAGCCGGCTAGGACGGCCAGCTATAGTAGGTGGCTCAGGGGTCCCTCTTAGTCAGATGCCCAGAATAGGCTGGAGCCTCCCCGACAAGATCTGTGGTCTCCAACGCAGATAAAGACTGCATTGTAGACACAGCGCTGGAGCGGGTCCAGACCCTCCCTCCACGTCCTTTGAGTCATTTGGGAATGGTTAACACACGGGCGGAACACCTGGGCTGACTACCCCGGAGGGGATTTCCACACGCTCGTATTGTAAAATCATCTCTTCCCTTCCCAGGGCAGTCCAGCCGCACCGCTCTGTGGTGCGCCCTCACGGTCCCACGTTCCTGGACTTAGATTCCAGGCTTTCTACCGCAGCGAGGTAACTGCTGCTGACACAAAGAAACAAGGAGCCAAGCAACTTTGTGCTTTTTAAAGTTTGTTTTGAATTAAGAGGAACAGATGTCCAATGTTTCAAAAGGCCGCACATTTGTGGATTTGGCTGACGACAAACCCTCTGAACTGCATCTCATTTCTGTTCCCATAGAGTCAGCCAGCCACTTACAACTGACTCACTCTCTCTGGGCCATGATCTGGGCCCGTCTCCCAACTACAGAATTAGAATCTCAGATCTCCAGTGAATCCAGGGTGTCTGGGTGGAGAGTGAGGGCCATCTGAATCAAACTTTTTTTTCATTCAACTTAGTAGTATCAACACCCACACAGTGACTGCAAGGCCAGTAGGTCAAAGAATGAGCAAACAGCTGGCACCTGCCTATCCTAGCACCAGGCCATGAGTAAGCAGCTGCTCAGCACAGGTTTTTGTTACAATCTCTTATGACTACTGGTCAGATATGCAAATATGTGTAGGTTATTTGCTGCAATTCAAGGCCTCACCCCAAGGCAAAAAGCATTACCTTAGGTGAACTCTCGGCCTTGCTGGGAAGGGAGGGACAGGAACCCAAGCCCTTGACTACCAGACACGAATGACTCAACTGTTTCTAGACTCTTCAAGTACATTATGTGCTTTCTTGTCTTTGACGATAAAGGGACAAACACTTCGGATGCCACTTTGGTGCAGCATTTCATGTACCACATGTTGTGAAAGCCTGAGAAGCTCTGACCAACACCAGTCAGGGATGGGATGTTCCCCAGCTTTCAAAAATGGCAACTGAACTCCTGAATAGTTGGTTTTTAACTCTTTGTGAGCATAATTATTAATGAATAAACCTTTTTTTTCTAACAGAAATGAGATCTGGAGGCCTATTGAGGAAGATCTTGTATGGCACTACGTTAAATAAAAACTTTAATATTTATTCACACCCATTAAATCTCACTAGATAATCTAGATGGAGTTCTAACAGGGAACTAAAAACTGGTAGTCCCTCTTCCCCTCCTCTCCCTTCCAAATTTAGTATTAACTGTCTTTATACTAAAAATAAGCAAGCTGTCAACATTTTAAGGTGGGGAGGTTAAAAGTTATTTTCAATTATTTCACAGTAAATTTGTGTATTGTTGCTTTGTAACCTTAACTAGGCTAGATAGGGGCTTATTTGTATTTGCTCCAAAGCAAGGACATATATACCAAGAACATTTAAGGACATTTTTGGAATGAATGTTCCAATTTTGTATAATTCTTGCATGTGGATCAAATACCATCATTAATAAACTAAAAGTTGAGAACATGCTAACATTTATGGCAGTATTTTATATTTTATCTGATTTAATCCTTCAGACAACCTGGCTATCTATCTATATATGTATGTTTTTATAGCTGAAACCTAGGCTCAGTTAAAAACTTTCTCAAGGTCACTTATGTGAGAGGCAGGACTCGGAACCTTCGCCTCAGACCACTGCGTGTGGAGGAAGTGCGTTTCAAAGTCCATGGGGAGGCGATGTGATGCTGGAATGCCGGGCACCTCTGGGCTCTTCGCACACGGGTCGGTCAGAACACAGTTCATCCCAGCGTGCAACGGGCAATCGGGATTTGGCTTAATGCATTACTTGCACTCAGTGAGTCAGTGCTGAGGGACTGGTGAAAGCAGACAGGTCTCATGCTGCCCAACTAAAGCTACACAGACAGCGCGGAGCACACTGGGACGTGGGCTGAGCCCGTCTGTCCAGGAGCACTTGCTCCGACAGACACAGGACCAACCAGTGTGTTCCAGAAACTTCACTCCAGCACTGTTTTCTGGATTCCTAGAGAATGGGAATAGTGGCCATTACAAACGAAAGTAAAAATCTCCTCTTCCTCCAAGCCCCACGCTCCAGATGATACACACACAGGGGACATGGAAACCAATGCACATGATTCCAAACTGTGCAGTTTTAAGGGAGCTGCTCCATGGCTCCTAAGTGTGTGAACTGCTGGTTCTTTTGCACTGTATTGTCTTGTACTCCTTGACAGTCAGAGTCGAGAAGTGATAAAACACTGCAGATATTTAAGGCACAAAATAAGGCTTAAACAAAATAGAGATGGAATCAAAATTCCCAGGCCCTTTTTTTTATTTGCAGTAATGTCAAACCATCCATTTACAAAGTTTCTGGCCTCCCATCAGCTGGAATAACTAGGGATGTCTTTGGGAGGGATCACGTAGCTGTTTGCGTCCACTCTGAAGGACACAAGAAAGGAACACACCTGGCACCGGAACGCGGGGCAGCGGCCTCCCACTGAGCTGGAGTCCAGCAGGACCACCGAGCACGCCACCTGCACACTCGGTGGAGGGAAGGAGGAGAGATGCTCTTCATTTGTTTTCAAAGCCAATTCATTTGAAAGGGTGAACAAACCATCATCATTAAGCCAAATGTATTAATCACTTAGACCTTCAGACTACGACACAATGTTTTTCTTTTTCTAATACCCTACCCTGACATAAATTTACCAAAAAAATCCCCAAGATTTAGTACAAATAGAACAATTCATACTTGCTTCCCTCTTTCTTCAGACAAACACCAAATAAAATGCAGGTGAAAGAGATGAAATACAACTAGGTTAGAAGTTGACTTAGAAAGTTACATGACCCCTACAGAATCTAAAACAATTATGCTTTTAATGTGAATCTATTTAAATAAAGCATTTGGGTACTGCTTTTTTAAATAAGTAACAGTCATACTGCTAGAAAGTCCCTGGGTGGAAAAAACAGATTAAGAACAACCTTTTCAAAACCCACAAGGCTGGTTGCTTATATTTTATTCATTTATCTGTGGTCATGGAAAGCATCCCAATTTTCCGTAAAACCCTCATGCCTACGCTGCAATATCACGACACAAAAGATTCGCAGTGCCACCAGACAGAGGACAGGGGTTTTGCAGAAACCGCAAACCACACACCATGACGCCGGGCCGTGTGAGGACGGGCGCGTCCGGACGGACGGTCAGAGGAGAGATGCCAGAGTGCCGGGCAGCCCATCGACTGCTGTCGCCATGAGAGTCAACAGCCAACATCAGTCCGATAAGCTACCCGACAGGGTGGCGCGCCGCGGGGCTGTCACGGCGGCGGGCACAGCAAGCAGACACTCAGGTGGGCTTCACAAAACCGACCAGGCCCTTCCGGCCTGTGTGATGCACACCCAATTCTACCCTCAACATAACGTGAGTGCCAATCTTCCCTGAAGGGGAAAAAGCGAAATTGTTTATTTCCCTCCCAAGCAAAACAAGATGACCAAGTTAACTAGAAACATCACAAAGGAAAAAATCACAGAACAAAACTGAAAAGGGCAAGAAAGGTAGGTTACATATAAATTTCTCTTAAAACCAGAAGACAGGCTGAGCTAAAATTAGCACGTGAAAAAAGTGTGGGTTTTTGAAAATATGAGTTCTCTCTCTCTCCCGCGTTTATTTGTATACTGCCATCTCTCCTGTTCCCACAAACCAAGAAACCCCCTCACCATGCCAATTCGTAAGGTGTCATTCATTTCAGCAGTGTGCAACTGGCTGCCTGACTCCGGCCTAACCAAAGTGTCCCTTTCCGTCCAAGTAACTGAAGGCTTAAGAAATTATGGTTGTAGGAGGGTCTGGCAAGGCTGCCATTCAGTTGGTAGAAGCTAAAAGAAGTGAAAAATCCAAACGCTCAAGAAAACGAACACAATTTTGGAATGATCAAAGAGGTCTTTATAAAGTTTTTTTATGACTTCATTCTAAATACACAGAATAAAAAATGGCATCAGCTCATTTGAGAGACACCAACCAGATTTTCCTTATACTGTCTCAAAATTTAAAGATCAATTTCCCAAGAGGGTGTGCAATGCATCATAAAATGGCCTTTTCTGCAGGTCGGAGAAGGGCTGGGCAGGATGGCGTACTAAATTTACCATGATAGACAAGCAAGACTGTTATCCCATCGAATAATTATATACATTTTGATGACTTACAAAAACAAGGCAGTCATTCGTGACAAGCCTAAAAAGCTTGACATATTTAACATACTTAGGAACTTTTTTTGTGGTGTCCGGAATTCTTTAATTATATGATGTGGGCCTTTTCAAAGTCACAAATAAAAGGCCAGTTTCAGTTAAGTTTGCTGCTGAACATCACACTCCACCCTAATAAAATACAATTTGAATTGAATTGAGGGTGGATACCTTACCTTAACACACAATGGAAAAGAATGTCAGTGCAAAATATGGACTAAACTGCTTTCAGGAAAAAGAAAATTAAACTGATACAGATGGAAAAGGGAATTTTCTTTCCTGATCCAGAGTCCTCCCAATTAAGGCAGGACCCATCCATTCTAATTCTGCTGTTAAAAAACTCTTCCTGCTTATTTAGTTTTCTCCTCTGAGTCCAACCGCTGCTGGATTCTTTTGGCATAGCTTTGTGCCATGGAGTTAACGATAGACAGGATGAAGTAACAAACCATCACCACGACCAGCTTCTCAAACACCCAGGACAGCCAGTTTTCTCCCTGCAGGAATAAACGCAGAATGATCGAGAAACGCTTCATCACTTCAGTAGTGTTAAGGGGATCATCTACAATGTTTTAAGGAAAAGAATGTGAACTCGGGAGCTATGACCTAGTCTTTTACTTGGTAAGAACAAAGCCTTTGATTAAATTCTACTATGTAAGTCACCACATAGACACTTGGACAGGATGGCGTCAAGACAGTTATATATTCTTGTTCCAGTATGGGGAGCAACTTTTAAAATATAAATGTTTATCTATTCCTGAAATCAAGTTTGGTCAACGGAGGGCAGCAAAAGGCCACCCCGGAACACAAGGCCACGAAGAGCACACACAAACAACCCCCTACTGTGCTGCCCCGAGTGTCCCATTTCAGCTCACTGCTTACTCATCCCCTTCCAGCCGGCTCCCTTTGTCACGGAACTGTTTACAGAAAAGGCAGGCTCCGTGTCAGTTAAAGTTTTTATGTTCAGCTGTATTAAGAGCCTTGGCTTATTAAAAATGATTGTTTTCTTATCTCTAAAAAGGAAAATAGTGCAAAAATGAAGGGAGATGTTCGAGTGACCTCGGTAAGTTCAAACTTTGTTATGCTATAAATCTCAGCATTTTAATCCATTCAGGAAGTAGACTTGCTAATAAAGCATTTAAGATCAGGCAGTAACTCCCTCTACAAAACAGGTCTATTATTTTCCATTAGCCCTACCCTTGCTTTGGGGAGAAGATGTACAAAACAAAGTTACATTTTCTGATTCAAAGACAGATTTCCCAGTCAAATAAACAGAGCCACAACTTCTGCTCAGGAAGACTGACTGGCACACAAACCTCTGTCTATTTGTCTAAAAATGCTGTGAGTGCTGAGAATGTAATTTAAGCCTAAAACTGGGGGGTGGTGGGGAGGGGAGAAAACAGAGGCAAGTCTCACCTGCGGTGTGCCCATCTTGCCTCTGTGGTGAAGCTTCTGCCGCTGGGCCTCCAGGTACTCCTGGAATGGCTTCTGCAGAGACGGACCTATGCCGGGGACAGCACTGGGAGCAGGGACAACAACCCAAGGAAAAAGGCGCATTTGGGAAGAGAAGAAGGAAACACGTTAAAGAAAAATCCACTTACCGCCTGGATTAAAAAAGCAGGGATTGGTAGAAAGAGAAAAAAAGTAAAACTATCAGCTGAGCTGGTGAAATCTTGTTAACTCTTTCTAGTGGATAAAAATTCATCCTTTAACGACTCCTTAAAGGAGAATCATCTTCCCCACCAGCATGTGTGGGAGAGAGTAGGAGCTCAGCTCCCTGCTCCCAGCAGAGTTGGTCGGCAGTGCAAGCTCCGTAGAGGCTGCACACTGGGGTGGTACAAAGAATAAAATGAATGACTTCTGAGAAGTCCCACATTTATCACCAGCAGTTCCTGTAAGAACTGGTTTGAACCGATTAATAAGGAAATGACTTATGCTTGTGTCATCCCTAGTTGAAAAAGAAACTGCCCGCCCTCTCTCTGACTTGTCCCTTCTTCTCCGAGGGGGTGGTACTTTTTCAGTCTAAGTCCTTATTAGGACAATCTGTGCGTCATCCCTTTCCAAAAAGAATGCATTAGCGAATTTGGAAGGCACCTCCCACCAGTCAGAAGTCAGTGATTAACAAAGGGACAAAGAAGGAACTCTGAACCTGGAATCACTTCGGGGTTTCTGGCAGGCGGTGTGCACAGAAACGACAGCACGTTGCCACACAGCGTGTTCTCAGAAGTCGGGATAGGGATCTCTGATAAGTCTGGGTACCCGGAGCTCCCTCTCACCCAGACTCAGAGGAGGCAGTGCTGCTGAACCGGTTTGGCAACTAGAGCTACCGGACTCCCGGTTCAGAAATGCTTGCAGGCGTTTTAAAATGGTAACTTGGAGCAACTTAGAACACCAAACACCTCTATTTTCTGTGCCCTTTAGTACCCCTTTATTTTCCCATCTGTCACAATAGGGCTAAAATGTAAATAAGCCCAATTTCTTTCCTGGGGCCAGCAAAAGGCAATTCAACATGTGCCTAATGCTCTCCCTTTTAAGTAACTAGATTAACCTCACCTTATTTCTAGAACAATTCAGTTGCTGCTTTCTGTAATCAAAAGCAAAGGGGGTCGGGGGAGAGAACTTGTTTGCTATTGTATTTACCAGAAGCTAACAAATATAAAACTCCTGGCAGACACTTTTCTTTAGTTATTTTAATTGCCGACCACCAAACACTTAATGAAGTTCTTATTTTGTGTCCAGCACCAACCGGTGCTATGGCGGGGACACAGTCCAAGCCCACACGAGACTTAAAATCATTATGGGGATTCAATACACATTTTTGCGTGCACATACATGAACTGATTTGGGAACAAAAGAGTTTACAAATCCACACTAAATTTGTTGGTACAGAGATACACTGCAAAAGAACTGGAAGGAGAGAGAGCAGTGTGGGGTGAAGCTGACCGTGAATGGAAACTGAAGGATATGTAAAAAGCCCAGAATAGTCGTGTGCAGTAGAGGCCGTGGCTGCACCGACTGGACCAGGAGCCCCGAGTGACAGACACCCAGATGGAGAAGGGCGAGGTCTCCTGACCCACAGCCTCAGTCTCTGACTGTCAAGCTGCCGAACCCAGAGCTGTGTGTGAGCTGTGCTGCGGTCACCAGTCTGATTCGGATGAGAAAGGGGCGAAGCGACAGCAGCACCACAAACTTTCTCTTCTCGAGGGATTTTTCCTCGTGCAGTTCTTTATATAATGCAAAAAGAAATGCAAATACCTCATCCCTTTACACTCGCAACAAATCACATTAATATAAAAAAAAAACAACTCTACTGAAATATACAAAACAGTGCCATTGAAGACTGCAGATTTATAAGGACTTTCTTTCAGAAATTGACTCATTCACACTTAATACCTATGCCATTATTTTTTTTAAAGATGAAAAAAATCCTTATTTAGAAAGGCTGCACTGATTGTATGCTAATTTAAACCACTAGGCTGTTCGAGAAATGACTTGAAAAGCCCCTTTCTGAACTTCCGCCAGGACCTGGGTCCCATCACAGGAGTCCTGCCTGGCTCCGGACAGAAGCCGGGCCGATGGTTCCCCTCAAGCCCTTCTAGGGCTCTGGGGTCAAGTAATTGTTTACAGAGAAAATTAAGAATCAATATCCAAAGGCTAGGAGGGTTTTAACTTTTTGTTTTTGTTGTTGAGGGGAATGAGGGAGGGACCCGCAACAATCATTCTAGACTCCCTTCACAATAATTTGAAAAGATAAATGATTTCCCATTGGAAGTTCACTTCAGCCGACAGAGAGTATATGCCATTATATAGTTACATGATATGCAACTTGGCAAAGAATTCTCCTGGGCTAATGCTCAGATTAATTTTTTAAGGTGCTATGGTGTTACATGCTTTGGGGGGTTTTGGGTGGTGGGGTGGGAGCTGTGGTTTCTCGTAAGAGACTAGGAAAATAGTTGAAAATAGGAAAATTAAAAGTTTTTATAGCAACATAGTAATCAACACTGTCATGAACAAATGACACACAATCTCAATAAGTCTAAAGAAGTTAATGTATCTGAAATTTAGATATTAAATGTTATATAATTAGTTATCACATCTTCTTAATCTATTTTATACATTCATAAATTTCAGTTTTTCATTTTCTTTTTGCTAGCTCTACAAACAATGGCTTAGGCCAGATGCCTCAGTTTAGACAAAGCAGGCTTATAGTAGTTTTCTGAATTAACACTAAAACTACTTTAGTCATGGACTAGATGAAAATTGGAACTACAGCTGTCACTATCAACATGCATTTAAGGGAAACTACAGCACCAGCCCTCAGCCTCGCCTTCAAGTTACTGTCAAACAGCAGACAAGCATCCACTCTGACACTTACGATTAATTATATATATATGGGCTGAAGGAATAACCTGCATCACAGTGAAGTGGTTTTTTTTATAGTTGGCTTAAAAAATAGCTTAAATGCTATTATCTAAAGCTATTAAATTCAAAGTAGTACCCTGTGCACCTGGCCAGGAACTCTCATCTCAACCCAGAGTGAGTTGAGAGTTCCTAGTGGGTGGAGTCCTCCAGGTGCTACTAAGAGCTGATTAAATTCAAGAGTATTATAGTTTTGTGATACAGAAGAATATAAAATAGGAGGATCACAAACACACAGAACTATTTTTCAGTCAACTGTTACACCTAAATATGTTTAAAATAGCCTTCTAAATAGCCACTTTCTCTAGGGGAGAAAGTTGAAAATAAAAAAAAAATTTAAAAAAAGAAAAGAAACACAGAAATTGATCTCATGTGCTTGTTCTTGCTGTAGACCTTCAACTTGGTGGGTAGAAAAAGCTTTTATCTTTTTTTGTGTGTGGGCCGTAATATCTTGATATTTATTTTCTTGGCACATACACTTTTCAGGTGATATAACTCATTAAAAACCAAATTTCTAACAAATTATTCTAATGGCAACTTCTGAACATTCGTTACCCATTGTAATAAAGAAAAAAAAAAAAACGTCAGAAAATGCAAAAGAGAGCGGGGTAAAAAGGGAAAAAAAACCCACAGAAGTCCAAACCCATCCAGAGCTCAAGAGCGGTTTCGTGGGAACAACGTTCTGCCGTGCTGACAGACCTGAGTGTGTTACAACAGACACAAGACAAACTTCTGGCAAAATTCTGTCAGGGGCCCTGACCAATATGCAAACAAAATCTATTGGTTTTTTTTCATAGTTTTTAATACATATGTGACTTTGCTTCTGGAAATCAGTTATCTGGTAAGAAAACTGTCTTGAATTCTGCCCGGATCAGCCTGTTAAAGGTGTGCATCATTCTCTGTGAGCACAAAAGCCAGAAAACCTTCCAGAGGAGGCACCACAATTGGCGGAGGCTGCATGGGCAGTGGGGGGTGTGATCACACCAGGTTTTCACAAGGCTTTCCATGTGAAATAATTTCCATGTGTTTGTTAGTCCGAAGCCCACTCCCACTTCAAAAGCACACTGGTCATTATTGCTCCTGCTTCCAAAGGACTCCTCTCAAACTGTGTGACTCTGAAACTGGCTCCCCAGACAGGAGACATATACCATGCGATCCACTCTTCCATCACAGAGACAGTCATCAAACTAGGCCTTGCTATTAGAAGGCCTGAAATTTTCCTGTTCATATTCTGTTTGGATTTTTCTAGCCAGGTGTGTTGTTTTTTGTTACTGTATTCGAATATACAGCTGTGGCACAGTGCTTAATAACATAGAAATAACATAAACTTTAAAAAAATAGATAATTGTTTAGCTGTATTTACTCAGCGCCTATATAAAGGTTAAGCAGTTCAAATGCCAAAGGGAATTAAAATTTTTATTTAATACAGGCTTTCTTCCTCTCTTAACCACTGTTTTGAGGATCTTAGCATTAATGTGATCATGTAAGTTACACTGGCTTTCCAGAAAACAGTGACATGGGTTCCTAGTAAGGTCATGGAGTAACGAACCTTTATCTTTCTTAGCAGAAAGTGGGGGCACGTGGTCTTTCACCTTTGTTTCACTGTTTGTGAGATATTTTGAGGCTAATTTATTTAACATACCTCTGATGATTAATTATATAGTCACATAGGGTGTGATTAGTTAAACCTTTGAAAACTTATAAATATGAGGAAATGTTTTTAGAATAAGATTCACATCAGGAGTAGTATAAAAAGGGAAAAGAAGGATTTAATCAATTCTACAGCTGCTATAATTCAGAGAGCATAATAGAGATCTTCTGAAGTAAATCTTTTGAAGTAAACTACCAGTGGTTTTTATTTACTTATTTTTTAGAGAGAGGGGAAAGGAGAAAGAGGGAGAGAAACATAGCTGTACGAGAGATACACTGATCAGATGCCTCTTCGCACTTCCCCAACCAGGGACCTGGCTGGCACCCCAGGCACGTACCCTGACTGGGAATTGAACTAGCAACCTTTTGGTTTGCTGGCCAGTGTTCAGCCCACTGAGCCACACAAGCCAGAGCACTACCAAGATTTTTTTTAAATTTTATTGATTTTAGAAAGAGGTAGAAAGAGAGAGAAACACTGACTTGTTCCACTCATGCATTCATTGGTTCATTCTTTTGTTTTGTTTTTTAATTTATTTTTATTGGATTTTTCCCATTACTATTTATCTCCCCTATATCCTCCCCTCCACCTCCGCAATCACCACACTGCACTGGCTGATTCTTGTATGCGTCCTGACCAGAGATCAAACCCACAACCTTGGATATCAGAACAATGCTCCAACCAACTGAGCTAACAGGCCACAGCCACGACCAATAGTTTTGATAGTGGCTTTTAAGGGCAGAGGAGCCTAGACCAATAGTCTACAAACATATATATTTTTTAAAATCCTCACCCGAGACCATGGCTATTAGTTCTAGAGAGAAGGGAAGGGACGGAAAGAGAGAAGAAGAGAAACATCAATGCTTAAGAGATACATCAATCAACTGCCTCTCGCACACGCCACAACTGAAGACTAAACCTGCAACCCAGGCTTGTGTCCAGACGGGAATGAACCTCGATCTTTCGATTTAGGGGATGATGCTCCAACCAACTGAGCCGCACTGGCCAAGGCTAAAAACATTTTCGATGTACGTATATAATACTTATGCAAACAATAAAATGCACAAAGACCAAATTAAAAGGATAAAATAAAGATAAATGTTTTAAAAATTATTGCTTAAAAGTTTTTAATTGAATTTATTGGGGTGACATTGGTTAATAAAATTATATAGCTTTCAGGTGTAGAATCCTTAATATATCATCTGTATATTGCATTGTGTGTTCACCACCCCAAGCCAAGCCTCCATCCATCACCATTTATCCCCCCTGTACCTCTTCTAAAAATTACTTTAAAGTATTGCTACCTCTGATGGCTTTCATGCTATCATTAGTGACTACTACTGCAAGGCACATTATACACTTGTCCTGTGTTAAGACTGATAATTTCTAAATATGCTGGCTAATTCCTATCACATATACTAGGAAAAGGTTGAAACACCATGCTGCAACTTTTTCTGTTGTTTCTTGTGAGTGTATTATTTGTATTATCTTCCTTCTACTGTTTCTTTACAGAAAACTCTTTAATCCACTTGTCTGTTCGAGAGGATTAATTTAGGTAAAACTAGGAATTATAAGCTATTAATCTGATTAATGAGGAGAGAAAAAACTCAGTAAACTGCAATATGCTCACAGTAAGCGTCCTTTGGACTGTGGAGCCCACACTCTTCCCCTAGCCTGTCTGTAATCCTTGGAGGATGACCTTCTGGCACAGGATGGAAGGAATATCCATCAGACTGATGGTAAGCTATATTCTCCACATATGTACAGCCAAATAAGTTTTATGTATGGGTGCTACAATAATATTACACGTTATAAAAATGCACGAGAAGAAAATAACAAAGACTGAAGTAAATATAAATAAAGTTCTATAATTTAGTTGCACTCTGATAGAGAACAATGGTTTAGAGCGTGAAGCTACACTACAAGGAGCACAAATATTACACTTTGTTCACAGAAGGTAAAAAATATCTTAAGGCTTATTTAGCAGACCAACTCATTGCAGGGTTGCTAGGTAATATATCAGGGGAAGAATATGTATATTTCTACGAGATGTGGGCTGGCTATCTCTTTTTCGCTCGTCCTTCTAATAGGCCTTTAAGAATCTGGAAAGCCAAACCTCAAGGGTCTGAAACCCTGTGCCCACAGTTAAAGCTTATGTTTCAAATGAATATCAGGATCTTTAGAATTTTCTTGATTGGGTGGGGATTACTGTGTGTAAATCAATACACTGAATTTATCCTGACACTAGAGAAATCTTCTATCAGTTGCGATCTGGCCCCAGAGCATAGGAGTAGAGCCCTACATAGAACACGGTCTTTTCTCGACTGACTCTTCTGCTTCCGAGACTGAACTGTACTGTATGACACTACTCACGGTACTACCCGGACAGGCTTTCAGGGATGAAATAAAAGCTTCTCCGTATTGCACTCCCACTACATCATTTGCACAAAAGAGGCAATGGCAGTGTGACAAAAGTTCAGTAACAAGATGGACCAGAACTTTTCTTTCTTGGTAAGAGTCTTATAAATAATTCTTTGTTTTCAGAAATGTCATATTTTAGTCAATCATTATAGAATTACAATTTCCTCCCCACCCCCAAAGCAGTGATCTAAACAGGCTTAACGGTTAGTATTTTAATGAGTTGTCATTTCCTGTCTGATAAAGATTCTCACACTATTTAACCACCAGTTTCCCTGGGGCCCAACCAGTACTCAAGTCCTACTCATGGTGACTCAGAATGGATCTCAGACTCCTGGCGTGATTCAACGCTGATAGGTCACCCTCCAAATGAAACTCTTTCCTCCTAAGGTAAGAATGCTCATGAGAGGAGGGAGGAGAGAGTTTTATCACACAATCTTTCTTGAGAAGCCAAAGGCCATCATGCGGTGGCCTTCAGAGATTAGAGAAAGAAAAGAGACAGAAAAAGAAACAAATTGGTATCTAATTAACTGAAGAATATGACAAGGAAATGAACTGGTGCTAACTGCAAATCAACTTATATTTAACCTTAGTAATAATGAGATTCGGCAGTCCTCTGTGACTTGAGTGAAAGTGCTATAAATTTTCCCATTTAATTGAATAGAGAATAAGAATCTTTGAAGCTGATATATTAAGAAAAAAATATTCTACTTGCATTTGGATCTGAAGTGTGGTAGCCCACCCAAACCAAGTTCCTTTACATCTCAGGATCTTGGAAGACTACCACAATAAGTAAATTCAGAATAAAAATTATGCAACACATAAACAATGAGGCCTTCTCATTTATACAAGTTTGGGCTGACGGTCTTTGGCACCATTTAAAATATGTTGTGATTCAACCTCAGGATTTAGAATTAAAACGTCTTGCATTGCATTCACATCTGTGCCCCTTTCAAATTATTAAAGCCTCTTTTGTACTCAAATTAGTCCATTGTGTGCTAAGTCGTATTATGAACACATGACACCTCCCATTTCTTAGTGGCTGTGTAGAAGGAAGACCACTGCTTCACCTAGAAACATGAGGTATACTGCTACTGCCTGAAAACATATTTCTATTACAGGCACCTTTCAAAAAAAAAAAAAAAGAATGTGCAATTGTCCTTGCTTTTGAACATTTGAAATTGTTTTCTTTAAAGTCAGAATGAAGGTAAGACCTCCGTATAATTAGCAGCTATTCTTTGAAATATGCTATCATTAAAGGGAAGCTTTTGAAAACAAAACCTCGTTTCAGAATTTAGACTTGAGCAGTACGAGACAAGCAGGCATTTATGCTAATGAATGAGGCCATCGCTAAAAGAATGGTCTATAAGAACCAAGTAAAAATGATTGGCTGCCAAAACAAAATGTGTTAAAAATCAACGGATTTCAGCTCTTGAAAATGACAGACTGGAGAAGATTTATGGGTGACAAATCAGTCTGCAGCTAGTTTGAAGACCCAGTTAATAACAGGAATAAAATCAGCAACAGGGACTCACAGACCTAAAGGTCAAGAAAAAAGAACAGTTTGCCGAATTTTAAATTTAAGGTAACATGGCATGGAAGCTTATTGGCTTTTAGCTCATTCAAAGTGGTATGATGATGAGTGGATATAAAAAAGTGAGAGTACTGATTGGAATGCAATGTCATCTAAGAACAATCCAATTATTCCAACCATTACTTAGGCAGAGAATCACTAAATGAAGTAGATCAGAAAAAAAAAGTCATGACTTCTGCCATCAAAGAACTTACCATATTTTGCCAAGTATAATGTGTTCCCATGTATAATATGCACCCACATTTTTGGCCTAAACTTTCAGAGAAAAAAATCTTATAATTTTTTAATTCAAATTTTTGTTTGTTTATATTTAGAAACAAAACCAATTACCATATTTGAGTATTATTTTGCATACGGATATCATTATTGCTTCTAGAGTTACACTTTTAACACATAAGCATAAATAAAAGAATTAAAAATGTTTATACAGATACAGAATTAGTATTGCCCATGTACAATGCTCACCCTTAGTATTCCCTCAAAAATTTGGGCAAAAAGTTCACATTATACATGACAAAATACAGTAATCTAGTCGGGTGATAAAAGAAAAAGATACATGTAAACCCACAGTGCGAAAACCAGTAGGTTTCTCAAAGTAACACCCGTAGTAACTACTTTCAGCTGCACCAGGTGCACACACTTGTGAATGAGAGGAGAGTGGACAAAAAGAGTTCACCCTGACTCCCTATTACGAGATTCGAAAAGCAGCCATTTGAAACTGACACTGTTGTCCAGATTTTCAGCTCCAATCAGATTACTTCGCTGCCTTCTATAGTGCTCCCCAATGGCCCTCCTCTCTACCTCTGAAACAGTGCATGCTCACGAAGTGCTGATTTCCAACCCACATCCCTCCTTTTATTCATTTCTATTTCCCATCTCGAGCTTACCAGTTGTCCCTCGGCCTCAAATACAAAGAGGTCTCTCCTAATAATGAATGAATTCATGGAGCCAACAAATATTTACCAAACACTTAAAATGTGAATGATCTTGGCCTGCCTTTTCCTTTACTCAACAATTCTATGCAATCCAATACAACTGAGTTTTAGTTTTCATCATTCTACGGAAATGCTCTAATTAAATGCTCTAATAGTAACCTCCTAATGTTAGGTTAGCCAAAAAGCTCGTTTGTTTTTTTTCCTGTAAGATGGCTCTAGTAGCGGTTAGTTGTCTTTAACTTCATTTGAAACGATTCTGTTAGACTGTATTGTGACAGCTGTCATGTCAAGGTGCATAAAAAAAAATTATCAAAATTGGTGAATTTTTGTGTAGTCATTTTAATATTAATGATGGAAGAAAATACACAACATTTTTGGCATATTATGCTTTACCTTTTCTTTTCTTTAGTTTTAGAGAGAGGGGAAAGGAGGGGAAGAGAGGGAGGGAGAAAAACATCAATGTGAGAGAGAAACATCAATTGGTTGTCTCTCAGAGGCTGCCAGCTGGGGACCTTGTCCGCAACCCAGGCACGTGCCCTGACCAGGAATTGAACCAGCAACCTCTCAGTCTGCAGGCCAGCACTCAAGCCATTGAGCCACACCAGCCAGGGCACTTTACCATTTCAAGAAAGGTAAAAACTCAATTGCAATGCAAAAAAAAAAAAAAAAAAAAAAAGATTTGTGCAGTATATGGAGAAGGTGCTGTGACTGATCAAATATATCAAAAGTCGTTAGTAAAGTTTTGTGCTGGAGATTTCTCATGGGACAATGCTCCATGATAGTGATCAAATCAAGACATTAATTGAGAACAATCAACATTATACCACATTGGGAGATAGCTGACATACTTAAAATGTCCAAATCAATAAAGTTATTAGTGAAAATGAAAAATGTGAACACAAACAAACAAAAAAGAAAATGAAAAATGTGTCTTTTATTTTATAGAAAAAGTTAAACAGACTTTTTGGCCAACCCAATACAATGTCAACTTCTCACATTAACAGTCTAACTCCAGATTTCCTCTTTAACCTTTAACTATGTTTCCTCCCAGTATCAGTAACAAAAATATAGAAGAGTTAAGACTCAAAAAAGAAGATAAACTACATGAAGAAGACATGAAAAGGAAAGAGTTTTCAACAAAATAAAACAATTCAACTTAGTAAATTTTAAAGATCTTATTGGCTTTATTTTACAATTCATGGGTCAGATAGCATCCCATCTGAGCAGAGAGAAAGGAGCTCTGGCCCTGGCTGAGTGGCTCATTTAATTGGAGCATTGTCCCATACACCAAAAGGTTGTGGGTTCGATTCCCAGTCAAGGCACATACCTAGGTTTCAGGTTCAATCCCTGTTGGGAGCACATACAAGAGGCAACTGATCAATGTTTCTCTCTCACATGGATGCCTCTGTCTCTGTTTCGCCCTTCCTTTCTCTCTAAAATCAATAAACATACCCTTGAATAGGGATTTTTCTTTTAAAAAGAAAGGAGCTCTGAAAAGCTGTATAAAATGACGTAAGTCCTTTAAAGGCAGGACAGAACAAGGAAGTTACTAGGCAAAAAGTGGACAGTTTCAGACAAAGTCACCTTCCTCTGAGGGATGGCAGGGGTCCATCAGGCAGGTTATCTTTCTACTGCTGACCAGGTAATTACAGACTGACAGGTTTAAGATTCCACTCCTGGGAGAGGATGAAACTATAATTAAGTTAGGTATTAAGTCTCAGTTTGGTATCGTGGACTTAGCACAAGTGATTCCATTTAGGCCTGTTGTGTCTCTCTCTTTTTTAAAATTTTGGGGGCTTTTTTAGGAAAAAAAAAAAAAAGATATTATTTATTTATTTGTAGAGGAGGAAGGGAGGGAGAAACAGAGGGAGAGAAACATCAATATGTGGTTGCCTCTTGTGTGTGCCCCCAACAGGAACCTGGCCAGCAACCCAGGCATGTGCCCTGACTGAGAATGGAACTGGTGACCCTTTGGTTCGGCATTCAAACCACTGAGCCACACCAGCCAGGGCTGCTGTCTCTTTGAACACTACCTAAATTACAGAAGATTATGATAAAATCAGTGTGTATCACTGAATCTCAGCAGCTGGGGTCTTAAAACCTATGTAACCTTTTTCAGTTAACACAAATATTTGTGTTCCATACTCCCATAACTTTTCCTGATTATTTTACAATGATCAAAGTCAAAGGCAATGAAGTACAAGCACCATTCCATATTTTAAAACGAAAGGATAGATTTTTTTCCTGTAGAAGAAAAAGTCCACGCCAATACAGCTCATTCTGACCACTTGTTACAGAATAATGAACAAGAAGCAGTATTAAGATTCAAACATTAATTACTCACTGGTTAAAATGATCTCTGTTGCCACAGGCAAGTCTGACTCTGAGGTCAAACATTAAGTTAACTCCGAAATAGGAGACAGCAAAGAAGAGCGAGGAACATTCTGTGTCTGGTAAAAAGTCCCTGCTCTAGCCAGCCCCACCCCCCAAGTTCAATGATTGAGTTATGGAAATTTTCTTGTGTGGTAAAACTGGAGACTTTGTCTTCTAATAAGACCCTGGCAACCTGACAATGGTTTGTTATGGATCGTACACTTAATGTTATTTTCTGGAAACTCTCATCTCTCTTTGGTGTGAATTCCGGTCATGTCACGACTTTAAAGTTAAATGTGCTTCTCTTTAAGAAACATGTTCAGGTCTTTTTCATTGGAGAAAGTCTATGATTAAATAAAAATCAGTTTAAATCTTAAATTTAAAAAAAGGCAGCAATAAACAGAATGCCTTTGAAGCTCTAAAGCTCCCTGGTTCTTGGTTTTGTCCCGACTTATTTCAACTCCGACACTCAAGAGTGAGAACACGCCTAATCTGTTTTCAGAACCTTCCTTCTGTCCTCCTGACAAACATACCATAAACCAAAAAGCTCTTCCTCAAGGCTATTATTTGTATTCTAACCTCTTTTAGGATATATGATTCATCGAATCTGTTCAGATTTCCATTTATCACCAACAAACACTTTGATTTAGAGAGAGAATAGGGATCCCTTTCCCTGAACCTAACGACATTGACGATTACTGTCCAGAACTCTCTCAGAAGTAAATCTACTACTTACTATTTCCAAAGAGAATCATTTACTTTCAAAATTATAGTAAAATTTGGAATTTCAAATGCAAAAAAGAAACTGCAAAACTGTTATTCTCCAGAGCATCTGAGATGTTGCTCCCCAGCCTATGTCGTCTGTTTGGCTCAAATACAATCAGACTGCCCTGGTTGGTGTGGCTCAGTGGCTTGAATGCCATCCTGCGAACCAAGGGGTTGCCGGTTCAGTTCCCACTCAGAGCACATGCCTGGGTTGCAGGCCAGGTCGCCGGCGGGGGGCATGCACAAGAGGCAACCACACACTGATGTTTCTTTCCCTTTCTTCCTCCCTTCCCCTCTCTCTAAAAATAAATAAATAAAATCTGTAAAAATTTTTTTTAAAAATAAAATACAATTACAGTCAATTTTGAAGTTAGGGCTTACATTCTCTCTGGGACCTTAGGACTATCATACTAAAAACACACTGTACTAAAACTACCAGAGGTCAAAAGCATACTTTGGTTTTCATATTCAGTGGGGCCACTCTATAGTTACATTAAGACTAGCAGCCCTTTGGGGATGGGATACTTCCTTCAGTCAGCAGAGCAGCATGCAAGCCTGCATAAATATATACTAAACCTCACCATTACAGGTGTAACTGGTCAACACTAACTCTTTGCCTGCCACCTGTGGGGAGGGGCAGCCTGGCAGGCCACTGGCATACTAGTAGTGGGATTTTGCCCAGCAGTTTTGGTGCTAGACAAAACTAAGTTAACTCATCAAAACTAAGGGTTTTCTTGCTTCTATGCCAAATCACTCTGTTATTTACCTTATCCCTCGTCTGTGTTGTCTCTTTCATCAAACCCTTCAGCTCCTTACTATGTGCTCAGCTATCTTACACTAAGAAATGCTCGTATTTGTTCAAAATAGCAAAAAAACATGAAAATATTCAAAATGTCTATCAGTGGGAGAGTAGATGAATAATTACCCAATGGAATATACAGCAGTCAAAATAAATAATTTTCAGCAACATACAATAACATAAGCAATATAAGTGAAAAGTCCCAAAAGATTACATATAGTATGACCCCCTTTTTATGAATTAAGAAAAAAACACTAAAAAAAATCAAATGAGTGTTTTTAACCATTCACAGCCCATTTCTTTATCAATAAAAGGGGGATAAATACCCATCATACAAGGCCAAAATGAGAAGTGAACAGTAACATTAATTGTATGTACACACAGAATGCTCAGTATGTTCAAAAAATAGTATCCTGAAGAATTATTTATATAATCTTTGATGAAAAACTGTCCTGATTCAAGGCATTCTGTGAATCAGAGAAGGTACAGAAATGGGTCCTTTCTTTAAGGAGAAGTAGACCTTCTCCTCAATCTTCCCTGGGAGCACACAAAATAGTCACCTAGGAGTTCACGTTCTGTCCAGTCAGTGAAATTTTTGAAAATGAGATTCAGGACACAGGTAACATAAAACTTAAGAAGAAAGGCATTTAAAAACCCCACATGCCTTGGAATGTTAAATCACTTATATAAATATGTTTCAATTACACTATATGCCATTTTAACAGAGGACAGTTCACATTCTGACTGGAAGCTGGAAAGGGCATCGGAAGCCTGGGAAACTGGAAAGGGGATGCTGCTCATTCACGTTGTTCGAAAGAACAGTGAGCACGAGATGGAGCAACAGTGGCGGAGTTCGTACTTAAACCTGGATCCGTTTTGTCCAAAGCCCGTGTGCTCTTCATCGTCTACCTACAGCTGTCCTTACTGTTGAGATTCATTTTTCATTCTCCCGCGCCTAAGCATCTCGTAACTTTATTTTGAATTTGAACTGTTGTTGACTTTTTTCCTAGTCTTTTGATGTTTTCCTCTCTGCTGTGGCCATTCATCACTCCCTTAACTGTAGGCACACAGTTTTAAATATCCTTCAACAGGTTGTATTCCAAGCTTTACTAGTTTAATTTGATAACCTGCTTTACCATTTAGAGTTTTAACAGTGTAAAGAGGGAAAACTAATAATCAAAGGAGAATGCTCCCATGGCAGCATTTCGAGTTCAGCTCAACAAGGGTTTAGGGACTCAATCTATCCTCTTTCCCTTTTCTGAAATAAACTGCTAAGTCACTTATTGTGATATAAAATAACTTTAGGTTTAATAAAAATTCTCTGGTGTTTAACTTAATTATCAGTCTAGGTTAGTGAGTCTCTTTATTAATTATCATTTGAACACATCCGTTATTCTATTTAATATACTGTCTACAAAAGAAGTTGATAAGGTAATCCCTGTAGACCACAGGTGGCGAACACAAGGCCCTCCGGCTGAATCTGACCCTCCACCTTGTTTTATCCGGCCCAGCACCTCGTTTCTACCCAGAGGCAATGCCGAGCTCCCTGCTACTAGTTAAGGAGTAGTTAGTTACATTTATACAGTCCTAAAATTACATTCGGCCCTTTGAAGACAACTGTGAGGCTGATGTGGCCCCCCGGTGAAATGAGTTTGACGCCCCTGCTGTAGACAGTACTGGGGAAGAGGAAGGTATCAAGACACACCACCAACATGTGCCTCCTGAAAACGATTTTTCAGTTAGCAATAATCACACCTCAGATAAACCTCATTGTCTACGATACTGCCACTGCACAAAGCTCAAAGCAATTTTTAAAATACAACACCACCCATCTAGTTAAATAAAAATCAAAATTCAGGTCATGAGTATCTTGAAATAACTATGTAGAATGATCTTTAAGAAGAAAGGATCACTGGAGTTTTTTGCTACAGGAGATGGTAAAGGGAAGGAAATTCTGACTGTGAAAACTGTAAGAAATTCTAACTTTAAAAATGATGGTTTAAGCTTAAAGCATTTTTATTTCTATTTACTATAGATAAGTAATATAACTTCTTAGAAACTCCAAAGGCCAGAGAAACCGAAAAATCTGGGCTACACGTATTATTTGCTAATTTTTATTGGCCGTATCTTTAAATTTAGACACAATGTGTTCATTTATTCACCAGATATTTATCTAGCACCTGCTTGGTGTCAATCGAGATGCCAAGTGCTGCATATGTAACAGTGAATAAAAACAGGCATGACCTCTGCCATTAAGAGGCTCATAGGTTAGTGGTAGAAGAACAATAATCATATGCTCTCCAACATAAATGTAACAATACAACTGTCTGTACATGTAGTACATGCTCCTGTGAACAGAGGTCCCTAAGAAGGAAGGTATTTGACCTCGTCAGAGAAGGTGCTTTGTGAGTGTAACAGCTGAAATCTAAAGGACATTAGCTAGACCAGGGGTTTTCAGGGGGGTATACTTGCCATGGGACATTTGGCAATGTCTGGAGACATTTTTGATGGTCCCAATAGGGACATATCACTGGCACCCAGTGAGTAGAGAATAAGGATGCAGTTACCTATCTTAAAATGCACAGGAAAGTCCCCTACAACAAAAAAGTCTCCGGCTTAAAATATTAATAGTGCCAAGGCTGAGAAATTCTGTACTAGGCAAAGGAAAAAACACGAGTCAAGACAGTGGTGGGAGACTCTAGCAGAGAAAACAACAGGGGCTAGATCACTCAAGGCTTTCTAGACATGTTAAGGAGTTTCGGCATTACTTAAGAATAAAGGGGAAAAAGTAAAGGGTTTCAAGAAGAGGAGTTGGGGGGTGAGGACACTGGTGGCAACTTGCTCTGGGTAAGATTTTTCAAAAGTTACTAACTGCAGTATGATGAACAGATAGGAAGGGAATGAAACTAGGAAGGGATAGAAAGGGGTGCAGGTGGATGACATAGGTGGCTAACTAGTCTAACTTTTTAGAAACTCCACAACCTGAGGAAACAAAAGGTGGTAGTGGCGAGGACCTAAAAGTGGCCAAGAACCTTCCTTCCATAAATGTGCCATATAGGAAAAGGAGAAAGGGAGAGTGGAGGGTGCTGAGCACAATCCCTCCTACAACGTGGGTTTATGGGGTTGAGAGCTAAGGATATGGGTTATGCCCTTCAGAATTCTCTCAAAGTGGGACAGCAATCTCTAAGAAGTGCCCCCTTTGTATGTAAAACTAAGGGAGGACAAGAGTATTCCTTCTTTCTTTTTAAATGTGACATATGGTTACTTACCATTTTATTTGTAAAGATTCAAACAAAAACTGGAGCAATTTAAATTTTATTGTACAAGCTATAACCCACATGTATAATCAGAAGCTTAGGAAGTGATAAAACCAATGACTGGCTCCACTGAATATATTCTCAAGAATGTGTTTTTCCTCAATGATTACATTAAAAACTAAATATTAAATATAAAATATTATTTTATTACAAAACATGTAGAAAAGAGAAAATATATAATGTATGGTTTAAAGAACAATAAAATACTCACGAACTCACCTCTTAGTGGCAATTTTAAGATAGCAAAAATTTTCATAAATGTTTTGTTTCATAAATGGATTTTAATATATAAATTTATGTTAAAACTATATAAAGGACACTCAAGGTAACACTTTTCCACCACTGCTCAATAATATCATTAAATGAAAGAAAACCTCTCTCTTGCAAACACTGAGTAACAATTCATATGTTTAAAAGTGTCATTTAACATCTGACAGCATTCACATCCCAGGTGAGAGTTAATTTGATCAAACAAAATGAGTCCTTCTCTTATTGTTTTATCAAAGTCACCTCCACAAATTTGTAACATTATCATTTAAAACATAGGTTAAAACTGGTTTTACTTGTAGACACATAAAAATAAAGGCTTTGGATAGAAGCCTTTTAAAATGACCTGATTTTTCTCTAGTGAATGACATATTTTGGCAGTATTATACTACCTTATCATGTCTCATATAATGAAATGTTAACATCTTATGCAGATTTGTAGTTAAATGTAACCGTGTATCTGACTAAAAGACAGCACTGTACTGAAGCATTACAAGACAGCACTAAAGCATTAAAAAGACATCTTTACATGAATAGAATTTTTTATTTCTTTGGAGCAGCAATAGTCTTAAACCCCAAAGCTTCTGATAAATCAAGAATTGTATGGCTTGATACATGTCTGGTTTAAAATGAAACAAGGATAATCTCAGCTTCATTCTTTCCAGCTGCAGTTCAAGAAAGTCGCCTTCAATTTAACTAATAACAGGGCAAAAGCTATCTCCTCAAGAAATGAAGAACTATCACAATTCTATCCCAATTAAGTCCTTTATACATTTCCTCCCATCCAAACAGAGACATTGATATTAGTCCTTAAAGAATTACTCACCCAATAAAAGCCACCATCTGTTCCACTATGTGTTTGCTGAACGTTATTATAACAAAGATTTTCTGCAAAGAAAACACCAGTTTTAATATGAAAATAATTATTTAATATTAATGAAATATTAAATAAATATTTCTCATCAAAAAAGACAATAGAAATCCACTTTTGATAAATCCAAAAAGGTGAGATGCTGCCTCTAATTGCAATTCAAAAAAATTCTTTATAAAATAACAAGAAACATGATTTACTACCTACTTTGTATTTTAAAAGTGTTTTTCCTTAAGCACAGCTCTAGTCTTATTAGGATACACGACCAAGTCTGACGGGAAAATCTGAGTCATGAAACCAAGACTGAGTGGACATTCCACATGTTTTATGTATCTCAGAATGGTGAACACAGCTGAAGTCACGGGTTCCCATATACCCCCACCACTGAAATTAAAGCTGATCAGACTAATGACAGGAGTCTAGGCTAAACCTGACCCAGAGGATCTTGAAAAGACTGTGCATCCTCAATGGGAAGTTCTTGTTGAAGGAAGAAGTAACAAGAACGTTACATTCTGAGATCCTCCTGAATGAGCTGAGATGTTCAGGGTTAGGGTACAAACACAGGCATCAGCAGATTACTGAGGATCTTCATCAGACCTAAGTCATCTTCATTTTGGTGTTAGTGAGATAGGCTCATTAATTAAAGATGTTGATACCTTGCCTTACTTACAGGATGCCTTTAAGGGCCAACAGCTAGTAAATATTCTCAACTCAATTTGATAAACGCTACAAAAAGTACTTACTATGGATAATAAAAGGCATTATTAAGAGTTTTCAAGGATAACACAAAAATGAGAATACTTCTTCAATGGCCTGAAGGTATTTGCAAGTTTTCCTACACACAGTAGAAGAGGGCAAGTACTGTGTGTGTGAGTGTGTGTGCATCCACAACTGTAAATGCCATTAGTGGTGAAAGCAATGTGACGTAGAAGTTCAGAGAAAGGAAAGGTCACATAAGTACAATTAATCAGACTAAGGAAGGTGATATTAAAGTTTAACTTTAAAAGCACCAAAAAGATGAAGGCATAGGTAAACACAGCTCGCCTCCTTGCACAATCACATCAAAATGACAACTAAACTAGAACCACAACTTAGAACCATCAGAAATCAAGTTGAAGGGAAGTCAGAAAACTACAGAATTAAGGAAACTACATCCATCTAGACTGGTAGGAGGGGCAGAGATGTGGAACGGGCTGGTTCCTCACCCACACATGCTGGATGAAAATTTGGGAGGGATATCCTGGGAGTGAGAAGTCCCAGCCCTATACCAGTACCACCCCGCCTCCGACCAGGGTTTCAGTGCCAGGAAGGTAAGTCCCCATGACTTCTGGCAGCAAAAACCAGCGGGTATTGAGTGGGTAAAAGAAATTTGGAGTCCCAAGCAGTTCCTCTTAAAGAACCAACATATGGACTTACTCAGAATCACTCCCTCTGAGCTCCAGCACCAGGGTAGCAACTTGAAAGGCACCAGTGGCATACAGGGAGGAATTGAAATGTCTGGCACCTGGGCAAGAGCTGGGAGACAGGCTTGTCTCCCAGCAGGCTTTTCTGAACCCTCCCTGCACACAGCCATAGAGCTGGCAAGCTGGTGCCATATCTGAAACTCTGTCAACCTGACTAATACTGTTTGCTCAGCCCTGGAGATCCCCTGAGGCTCTGTCCCATTCAACTTACCTGCCCACCCAAACCATTAACAGTGACTTTTCCATTTGAATGGGTGGTTTTGGTTCATGCTTCACAACTTCCTAAATCTTCTCAAACACGCAACAGCTGGCCTCAGTGAGCTCCCAGCCCCTGTACCTCTTGCCAAGTGGCCCCAGGCCTGGCACTAGGAACAGCCAGCCTAGGTCCACAGTTTGGCTTCACCTGGGAATCTCCAAGCCCCACACATGTAGCAGCCATATGCAGACTGTTTTATAGCTCAGGCAGGGTGGCCCTGGGCAAAACACAGGGGTGGGAGGGGAGGGTGATAAACTTGGCCTGTACCACCCAGGAAACCCCAGGGCCAGTGCATCCAGCGGACAGCTACAGACCATGTTGGAGCACCACCACCCTGCCCCTGCACAGAGGATCCTCCATGGAGGGTGAAACTTTGTGGTCAGTGTCACAGCCAGTCCACAGCTGATGGGCCTGGGTAAGTCCCTCCCATTGATCTGCCAACAGCAATCAAGGCTCAACGACAACAGGGGGGTGTACTTAGACCACATGAAGGGCACACCTTGAGTACCCAGCTTAGGTGATAGGGGAGGATGTGCCACTGAACCTTACAGGACACCCACTACCTTAGGCCATGCTACCAAGACAGGGAGTCATAGCAGCTCTACCTAATACATAGAGACAAGCACTGGGAGGCTGCCCAAATGAGAAGACAAGGAAACATGGCCTAAATGAAAGAACAGATCAAAACTCCAGAAAAAGAACTAAACCAAATGGGGAAAATTGATATCAGAGGAAGAGTTCAAAATACTGTTTACAAAAGATGTTCAAGGAACTTAGTGAAGACTTCCACAGAATAAAAAAGACCCAGTCAGCCCTGGCTGGTGTGGCTCAGTGGACTGAGCGCAGGCCTACAAACCAAAGGGTTGAAGGTTCAATTCCTGGTCAGGGCACATGCCTGGGGGATGCATGACAACCACACATTGATATTTCTCTCCCTCTCTTTTTCCCTTTCCCTCTCTCTAAAAATAAAATCTTTAAAGAAAACCACATTAAAATACTTAAAAAAAAAAAGACCTAGTCAGAAACGAAGGATACACTAATTGAAATGAGGAACAATTTACAGAGAAACTACAATAAAGTGAATGAAGTCAAGAACCAAATCAGTGACTTGGAACATAAGGAAGTAAAAAACAACCAGTTAGAAAAACAAGAAAAAAGAATCAAAAAAACCAAGGATATTGAAAGCAGCCTCTGGGTCAAGAGGTCTGAGTGGGGGATTCTACCAAGTAAAAGGTTGAGACTAAGGACCAGTCGACTTGACCATGTGCAAAGAGGAAAAGCGGGAAGGTGAGAGTAGGAAGAAAAACAGATATGGGAGTAGGGAACTAATGGGGGCAGAATGAACAAAGGACTATCTGTAAAAGAGTGTCCTTCAGTGGTAAGAAGAATCGCAGATTCATTTATTAAATGTTCACGGAGTGCCTACTAGGCAGTAGAACAATTCAGTGAGCCAAGACACAAGTCTCTGCCCTCATGGAGTTTATACTGCTGTATCTGTGTGTCTGGTGGTGGGTGGGAAGGCAGAGAGGCAATGAACAAATACACGGGATAAGTGACTGTCTGGCGCACGAAGTACTACCCACCAGCACACAGACTTCTCACCTTCGTCATTATCGATGTTTCTAAGCGTCCTTCTACAGGCAGAGGACTTCATTTTGTGGGCGGGGAAATCCTGATTTAACGTTATTAGTTGGGTTGATCTGACATTTTTATGGGAGGTTTAACAAATAGCAAAATATAAAAATAAAAATAATAATATTTATCAAGGAAAATTGTCCACTTTAAGATGAGGAATAAAGAGAGAACCAGAAGAGACAGGTTTACTCTTAGATTACAGAGAAATCTGTGTGTGGTGTCTCCTTTTTCTTCAGAAACAGTTACAATGTTTATATTACTCATTAGTACTGCTTACCCAGGGAATGAGAAATGTTTGTAGCCCTGAACTCCAGCTGGATGTACATCAAGTGACATGCTTGAGAAAGCACGTCTCTCTGATACAACGGAACAGAGAGAGCAAACATATCCCACGTTCTCAGTTCAGTGAAGGAACTCAGATTCTTCCCTTTCAGAAACGTAGATGGATTTTAACTTTGTTTTCTTTTTTTTTTTCTTTTCTTCTACACAGGAACAGGGAATGAGCTTTTAACTTTATAAAGTTTAAGCTTGAATTCCTGGGCCTTAGGCATATATTTTACCTTTTCTAACAACTCAGTTCCCCCATCTGTGAAATAGGGAAAATAACCACTTCACAGGACTGATCTGAGAAAACCAATGCCAACTGCTTGGCGTAGGCCCTGATAAATAGCAGGCATCAAATAATCCAGTTTCTTAACCATATAAATAATATATAGTTAAGAAGACAATTCAAAACACTGGAAAAAACACTGAACTTGAAACCAAAAGACTAGGGTTCAAATTCCAGCTGCTACTTACACTTAAGTACCTATTACTTATTAACCTCTGGAAGTTTAATAATTACAAAATGGGAGTAATACTTTCTCTATCCCAGGATTATGATAAAATCAGATGACATATACTGGTGCTTTAAAGTGTGAAGTACTACACACATATAAAAAAAGCATTATTGTAACTTAAAAAAAATCTGAGAATACTTAAAAAATATACTATTTTAAAAAATATTTTTATTTATTTATTTTTAGAGAGAGGGGAAAGGAGGGAGAAAGAGAGGGAGAGAAGCATCAGTGTGTGGTTGTCTCTCACACCACCCCTACTGGGGACCTGGCCCACAACCCTGGCATGTGTACTGACTGGGAATCAAACCGGTGACCCTTTGGTTTGCAGGCCAGTGCTCAATTCACTGAGCCACACCAGCCAGCGAAAAAAATACTATTGTTCATTATTCTGCAATGAAAGGTTTGTTAAGTAGCATACTCTATCACTAGGGTACTTTTGGCATAATAAATTTTACTATAATTTAGCGAAGAGTACTACCTACAACAGGATGCATAAGTTTCTGGATTCCTACAGAAGTTGCTGTTATAAAGGGAATTAAAGAAATCTGTTGTTACTTTCAAAGGCCTCTCAAAAGCTAAATGATAGCTTCTTTCTTCCCCCAGCAAAAACTAAAAAGATTACAGAGAATATTATCTTCTGATACATTGTGAAATAATATATTACTCACAATATTTTATTATTTGAAAAATCCTGATATGGCATTTATATCTTTATCAAAGAAATGAGCATTCCAATATTAAAGAACTCATATTCATTAAAAAAATATACTTCGTGGGAAAAAAATATATTCCTTGAAGGGGGAAAAGCATATCCCTGAAATGCTGAGTGACCATCATGAAGGAGAGTGTAGGGCACGTTCAATAAACTCATCTCACATGTAACAGGCTAGTGTCAGAAACTGGGCGGGTAGAAGCAGCTGAAAATTTTGTTTCATTCTTCTCTTCTAAGAACTAGAGGTGGAAAGATATTAAGAAGAAATTTGGAGTTAGGCCTGTTTTTAGTTATTAAGGGACCATACCAGGGCATAGACATTACTCACTGTTCTCGCCTTTCCTTTGGTGAATGCCTCTCTTTGCTGCAAACCTCATTGATTAAGAAATTCTTTCCAGGTTAATTTTATTTTATTCTGGTGACATTTGCCCTTAGAAGGAAACAATTCATACCATAGTCCTAGAAGCACATATCAATTTCCCCTCATTTAAGTTTCTTTTTTTTAAGTCTTTCTTTCCTTTAGTCATATAGTATATATCAAAGATTTTTGTTAAAAATGGCTTTGAAGACTAGCAGATTTTCACTTCTCTAACCACAAGCCACATCTTTTTGCCTCTTCAGAGACCCCTTTCTTCCCCATTCTCTCCGACACTAACATCTGTCTGGTTTTCTGTAAAGGCTACTGGTATCTTGAGAGGAAGTGCTCTATACTCAGGGTGTGAAAGAAAAGTTGAAATAGTGAAAGGCAATTTTCTCTCAGCTCATGGTCCGTAAAGGTGCATTTTTGGGGATCATATATGTGAAAATGATGTACATTTGGTGAAAGTCCTGGATGAAGAGTTTTACAAGGCAAAAAGTGAAATAAAGAAAGAAAGAGACAAAGAGGAAGGTAGAAAAGAAGGAAAGGAAACAAGGAGAAAAATAATAAGGGAGCACAATTTTCTAAGGGAACACAATTTTCCAACAGGGACAGGGAAAACCCACCAAAAATCCACTAACTTCTAAATGACATGATTAAAAACCTAAGCAAGCAACCAACCAAAAGAGGCAGAACCGAAATTTTAATAATTCAGCTTGGAATGGGCAAAGGAAACATATTTCAGTGCCTTTAAATGGCTCATTATCATTATGCAGAAGATAAGACAATATAATTACCTGAATATGCATTTTAATTATTGCTTTTCCAATCAAGGTTGCACCAAAGAAAGTCCAAAAAGGTACAAGAAAATGTCCACATGTTATTCCAGCCAGGTCAAATAGAGGATTTGGAATCTGCAAAAATAAATAAATTCCACATATAACCCAAAGAACAGTTTAACTTTACCCCCTGTAAGTAAATCCTTACTCAAACTACAAAGAGAGGTATGGTTCCTTGATCATACTGGGTTGTTCAGAAGTTTAGACAAGTATTCTTATGTGTCTACAAATTTGGTCTCATATTCATCTCAGGCTGTTGTTCAATCTACTCAAAGCAAACTAGCTGTCCTTTGCTTGCATTACTTATGGCTAATGTACCATAATATATTTTTTTCTATCCAATTTAACATTAGAATTGGATAAAGCTAATGGATCCAAGGAATTTAATACTACTCAGTGGACACTTAGCTATTTGGTAGCTATTTTCTTTTTTTAAAGATTTTATTTATTCATTTTTAGAGAGAGGAGAAGAGAAGGAGAGGGAGAGAAATATAAATGTGTGGTTGCCTCTTGCATGCCCCATACTGGGGACCTGGCTCACAACCCTGGCATGTGCCCTGACTAGGAATTGAACTGGCGACTCTTTGGTTCACAGCCCACGCTCAATCCACTGAGCTATGCCAGTCAGGGCTTGGTAGCTATTTTGTAAGGTGAGATATAAACAAGAAAAAGTCTTAAAATTATTTTAGAAGACACTAGGGTTTGAAAATCTTTAGCCTGAAATACAATATTATCTATATAGCTCAAACATTCTTATAAATTCATAAATACATTTATGGGTGGATGTGTTTTCACTTCTCAACATAAAAAAATAATTCATTATTTGTATGTTATTTTATGAGAGCGCAAGGCTGTGGGGCTGTATGATACATTTTAGGAAGAAAATAAAGTGCGGAAATACAAGAGCACTGATTCAGATGTTTTGAATATTCAGTCCCAGACAAAGAGTGATTCACAACAAATACCTTTTCCAAACATTTCCATATTTCAAGACTGCTCAAAGACAATGTCATATAAAAATGCAAAGAAACCACAAACTGTTTTTGAGTGCTTCATCCATTTCCCCCATCTAAGTACTCTGTCCTTGTGGCTGTTGACCAAGCCATTTATCAGTCAACTAATTTATATAATTTCATTTTTGAACTTTCAAAGAAAAGCTTAGTTATTTAAAAATTATTTGTCACATACATCTTTTTAAAAACAGGGCTATACTAAAGTAGAACTCAAGTATTCTTTTATTAGTAACACTTGGATTCAATAACTCAATTTTGTTTTCATCATCTAAATTCAAAGGCTTTATGAAATTTCATCGGTCTTACTACCATGTAATAACAGTGTCATTTCACAGCTTTACAACTGTCTTTCTTACATATTTTCATGTGACCCTTACAATTCTGAAAATCACAATTTTTATCAGGCTCCACCTCACACAAGAGTGTGAGCACCCAATCACCATGCTTATGAACTACAAAAGGGTCCACATATATAATCTTAATCTTCACATAGGCCTTTGCAATGCACGTCTTGTCACTCCATTTTGAAAATTAAAAACCTGCTCAGAGTCAGCGGACTGAGGTGACATAGCTTGTTAGAGTCCACACTGGCTTAAGAACCTAAGCCTGACTCCAAAGCCAATTCTTTCCACCATAGCACGCTACAACACACCTGTAAGGGCTCGAATGGTTAAGACCAACACTGTGATAAAGGCACATGTATATTTTAGAATATCTCTAGGATGCTGATATCAGGTAAGAAGTTTTGGCACCCAACGATCTCCTTTTTGGCCATTTGCTTTTTGCTAAGGGGTGGGAAGGGGATATTCAAAGATGTACTAATGTTCTAGTATGTAATGGAGAAAATCACTGTGTTAGTAGAAAAGAATTTTGTGAATTTTACTTATAATGGCAGCCTTTGTCATATGAACTAGGTACACCTAGTCATTCTGGCCAAATCCACCAGTGAACTACTCATGATTGTGTACCGGCAACCAAAGAAAACTTCAGCCAAAATGCTCCACTTCAAATGTCATCATTTCTATTACATTAGAAAATGACCAGGATAAACACTAACTCATCAAAGAATGTCAATTTCACACATCTGCAATTTGAGACATTAACTAAATTAAATTTTTTTTCAACTACAGTTCATATTCAGTATTATTTTGTATTAGCTTCAGGTGTACACTAGAGTGAAAACATTAAGTTTCTGACACACAGGCTTCTTAGTTCACGCTGACCCACAGGTGGCGAACACAAAGCCCGTGGAGCGAATCCAGCCCCCCACCTTGTTTTATCCGGCCCAGTCCCTCGTTTCTACCCAGAGGCAGCGCTGAGCTTCTTGCCCCTAGTTAAGGAGTAGTTACATTTACACAGTCCTAAAATTACATTAAGCCCTTTGAAGGCAACCTCGAGGCTGATGTGGCCCCCAGTGAAAGTGAGTTTGACACCCCTGCAAGATGCCCGTAACTTTGCCACTGATGTTCCAATTATCTAACTAGGTGTTAATGTCACTTAAGATAGGTTTTATACAAACTCTTCTTTGTAACTAATGCTTGAAACTTGGAAGAAGAAGACTACTTATCTATAACTCTGGAAAGAATGCAGTCATTGTTATTTGATTAAATGCACTTCATTATAAATTCTTCATGGGAAGGATGGATTTTTTCTCTTTTGTTCTTATTGAATCAAGCCATTTAAGCCTCAAGTCATCATGGTATGATGAAATACTTAAAAGTTTAATAAATGAAATATGAACTTGTCCAACAGAAAACACTCATTTGATGAGTAAGATGAATGAATTATAAAATTACATATCCATTAAAATTGATAGCACTGTTGTTCATTCAGGCATGTACCTTTAAAAACGAAAATTAGATCAAAATATAAATCTACCATTAATTGGAATTTCTCACTTTCAATGCAATTTACTTACTGAAGCACAGGCCAAAATTCCAAAAAATCCAACCTTCTGTACTAGGTTCTGAACTGCCAGCTTAGCCCGGGAGGCAAAGTCCTATATAAAAGAAGGATATCAAAACATTAATGAAAAGTATAAGGAAAAAGGAAAGACAATTGTTTATAGAGTTTATAATATTAAATGTCTCACAATCTAAAAGCACTGATTCATTTAACGAGTAAGATGAATTGTTTTTAAAAATTACGGGTTGCCCTGGAAAACATGCAAATAAAATCTTGACAGAACATTAATTATATTCTTAATGATAAACTTGTACCAGATTTCAAGAATAAGCCCAGACACTGCTAGGGTCCTTCATTTTCTGGGATCCCCTCTGGATTATCTAGGGATGAACAAAATGCTGTAAGCTAACCACAAACCAACTCATTCTTTTGGAAATACTGGCCTACCACATCTGCCCTTCTACAACCTGCCAGACTCACTCCCTGATTAATACCAGGGTAAGCAATCATAGGATTTCTCAAGACAGCCGATGAAGACACCTATGCTGATCACTAGTCAGAAGATGAAAAAAACTGTTATGTGGGAATAGCTAAGCATTCATTTTACTCAAAAGCAAAATAACAACCTATATTTGCACAGCTTGTGCTAGTTTATATGAAGTGTTTTCATAAATATTTTACTCAAGACTTTAAATAATGCTAGGGTATAGACAGAGCAGATTCTTCAGAGTCTGAAATCAGTGCTCTTTTTATTTCTGTTGGCATTTCTGATGCTGAAATTTGCATTTGGCTGGCTAGCTTATTTCCACAATTCTCTTTTTTCAGCATGTCAATGCTATAATTAAATATATGTATCTATTTTTCTTAAAAGTACCAATCTGAAATTTGACAATTCTTTTATTTTGAAATGGCATATACTTCAATCAAAATGAAAAACTACTAGCTACTGTGTAAATGTCTTTTTAAAAAGTGTTCACATCACAGAAATCTTTCTCTCTCTTTAGTTCAGTACTCTAACAACCAACAATCCTATAGAAAGGTCAGGATATTTAAAAGAAAAAGAAAAAGAAAAAAAAAGAGAAGGTCCCTTCATAGAACAAGAACAGGATTTAAAGTACTTCTCTAAGCCACAATGGAAGTTGTGTATTCCTACTTAAAACAAACAAGACCTTTAACAAATAATATGTAGAATAACCCTATAAGTTACCACAACATTACAAGTATTAAAAATAATAATACCTTCCTCCTACTTACTTGTTGAGGGTGGTGAAAAAGTCAAAGGAATTAAACCAATAAGGTTTTTTATATGTATTTTAAAAGATATTAATAGTTAATGTAAACACTTTGAAGTTAAAGTACATAGGCTCTCAAAGTTAATTATTAACTAAATTTTACAATGTAATTTTATAATTTTACAATTTATTTCAAAGGGAGAATTTTTCTTTTGGGAATTAGCCTTATTTTTTCAGTAAGTCATTGTATCAGGTTTAGTACTGTTAAACAGCTGAACTACTGCAGTATAGGCCACTTTCCATTTCATTCAGATTTCTAGCTGACGATTTAATGTTTCCTCCTAAGTTAACAAGTATGCATTAAATGTGAAATATTGATTTTATTGATTTAAAAACTGTTTAAGAATATATAATAAAATTCAGTTTTCCAAAACATAAAAACATTACACTCCTATTTATTCTGAATAATTTACACAATCCAAATTACTAAATTTGTAATTTATTTTAAGCACTAAATAAAAACTGGTGAGCCATAATGAAAAGATGTTTTGAGATTTTAAAATGTTAAAAAATACATTTAGATTATGAACTAGTTTTAAAATTTTCATTAATATAGCCTAAGAGTTAAAGATATAAATTCAGGAAAATGTCTTCTTTTTTAAAAAATTGTTGTTCAAGTACAGTTGTGTCCACTACTCCCCTGCCTCACCCCTCCCCACCTCCCACCCTCAAAAAATGCCCTTTTATAGTCTTGATATCTTCAGAGCAAATCCACTCTAATAAGAAGCAACACAGTACTCAACTGCTAAAAAAATTAAAAATAAGAAAAAACTATACAAATTTTACTTTAAAGACAACATTCTTTTTATAAATGTATTTTCCAAGTCAGACACATGAGGAAGCATTTTTCTATCACAGGATTTATGTACTCCTCAATATATAAAATTACAGAAAATTAGATTGTTAGAGAAAGTAGTATAAACAAAATCAACAGTATTTAGAAAGTTTGGTGTTCTGTTTTTGTTTTTTTAATATTTCAACTACAGTTGACATACAATATTTTAGGTATTCTGTTCCTCTTTATCCTAATTTCATTTCAAGGCTTTAGAATCTTACATTTATTTAAACCAGGTGACTATGTTAGTGACATTTTAAACTGATGGTATTTTTCTACTAGAGATAGACATATATACAAACTTAAATTGGAAAATAGCTATAATTATACCAATGAGTTTATACAAAAAAATTAAATGAAACATTATGTAGATCACCTAATATTCAAAATAATAAAAATGTTTAATTTAAACCTATAAAAGGTCAAGGAATCATGTTTTTAAAAATACCCTGAAAGTAAGGAGACATTTTATCCCTTTGAGGCAGAATCTCTTTACTCAACAGAAATCAGACAAGAACAAAGGAAAATAGACTCCTTGTTCTTTCGGATGCCTGGGTGCCCATCATTAATTATTCTTAACAGGTCTTCAAGAATTTGTATTTGAGGGAAAAGAGTTACTCTACCGAAATAAGTAAAGTAAAAATCCTTTCTTAACTTTATTTTTTAAATTATGTTTTAAACCTTATTTTTTAAATTATGTTTTAGCTGGCATATATTACAAGGAAAACAAGTAAAGTGCCTTTTAATGGGGAGTTTTTACTTTTTAAGAAGTTTGAAAGTCATGTACTGAAAATGGATTTCATAAATCTTATTATGTGTTTAACATGCACGCACACAGTGACCATGCTACTTTCGGTTCCTGTAATTCATTTTCCAGGTCTTTCACAATATTCTTAGAATTGAAACTACATTTATACATTAAACCACCCATGAACATTTATTTAAATTAAACTAATATAAAGTCTGTACAACTGTTTCATTACAAGACACCAAAAGTAGCAGAATATGCAGCTTGAGGGAGTAATTTCTTGATGTTTTTTCCTTGCCAGTGTAATTAATTCAGGGAATCACTGTGTTGGTATTTACACCAAATCTAAAATAATTTGCCATGGTAAAAGAACTCATGTTTAGATTTCAAACACAGAATCATATTTTGTCTTTATTTTAAACTTATTTCACTTTAAAGTCATATATTCAAAACTTACTGATATGGCTTTAGAAGCTTTATTAATATACTTTTATTGAAACATTCTTTTATTGTGTAAAATATTTTTCATGTAGTGGTACTTTCTGTGCTTGTTGCTCTGTAGTTTTAAAACTATTTTATTATATATATATATATATTTTTTTTTTTTTTTGGTAAACAAGATAGTACTTTTTCATCATTTGAATAATTTGACAACTCTTTCTTATGTTGATTTTAAAGTAACATTCTGGGCATTTAAATAATTATATTTCCACCTGCTCTGAAATAGAGAGAACTGTACTATGTGTATACTATTTGACAATAAACCCAAATAAACCCCCCCCCCCCCGCAAACCAGCAAAAATTCCCATTTTGGTAAAGTTTAAAAAACCATTTCAAACAAAGTTTGCTGTTCTTTTTAGGTCATCAAATAAAATAAATAAGCCAAGAAAAAGTATGCACCAATAATAAACAACAATATTTTAAAGAGAAAGTTTAACAAATTCGTATGTTAGATATTTAATATTCAAATAAAATGTAAAAGAAAATTATATTTCATTTTAAATGTTTTGGTGTATTTGTAGGAACAAAGTAGTAAGTTGAATCTGATTACTTCCTCAGTTGTTACTCTTCATTTAAAAAAAAATCTGTACAACTAAAACCAAATTCCTTTTAATAGTTTCATTTCTCTGGGTTCACATTTCACAACATTTACCTATTTCACAATTTAAGTGCCAGAAAGTTTCATTCTCTAGCTCTACCTAAATAAATGCGTTTACAATTAGTTATCACGTACCACTTTCCACTTTTTAAAAATAAATAAAAATACAAGTAAATAAAATGTTTCTTGCTTCCACTAAGAGTGATCATGTATATAACCAACCATGTTTCATTCTAAGAATGAGAGACACTAGGCATATTTCCCAGGACTACAAGAAGGCAGATGAAGGAAACCTAAGTCCTTATCACTGAGATTTCAAGGAATAGTAATAATAATAATAGTAATAATAGTAATAATAATAATAAACCACACAAAGCCTTGACCACATGAAATTTCAAGATCTCTTTAAAGGTGACAGAAAATCCCTGTCCATGTTAAATGAATGCAATGTCACTGGAGATAAATATGTTGTTGGCTACTAGCTCATGTTAGCTGGAACTGACCCATTACTATCAATGTAGTGGTAACTGCTCAGCAATTGCATAAATTATCTGTCTTCTTAACCCATTATATGTGAAAACTGCTGAAATGCTCTTCTTGGGGTTGGTATTAACAGTTACTTCACAGCCAATATTAAAAACCACAGAGCAACTGTTGCAATAATAATTCCTTGTGTAAAGGGAAATTTATGTTAAAATATATTGTATTTGTGAAGTTTCCTACCATCTAAAATAATTTGTTAGTGTGTCCTAGTCAATTATGTTATGTCAAGCAGTTAAAACTCTATTAACCAGAAATGGGGGTAAATAGTGAAAATGACTTAATGTAATAAGCTGTTTTAGCATTGTGAATAATCACTCTGAAATATTAACTTGTTATTAAGATTCCAATAACCATGTAGTGATTTTCTATGATGAAATCATATTCCACACAGTAAATAACACAATTACAGGGTACAATTACTTCTCATCTTTATGGAAAGTGCAATGAAACATAACTCATAAACTTTAAATATTTCTCGTCTTAGACTAAAATATGTCTTAATTACAATTTCCCACCCATTATCAGTGCTGTTGATGAGTTATTTTCATATAAAAATATAGTCTTGGCTGGTGTGGCTCGTGGATTGTCAGCCTGTGAACCAAAGAGTCACTGGTTCAATTCCCAGTCTAGGGCACATGCCTGGGTTGTAGGCCAGATCCCCAGTAGGGGGTGCATGAGAGGTAACCCACACATTGAGTTTCTTTTCATCCCTTTCTACCACCCTTCCCCTCTGTCTAAAAATAAATAAATGAAATCTTTTTAAAAACAGAGAGCATTACTTCATTCAATTCAAAGTGAACAAAATACTTTTACGGTTGACTTCCACAACGATATCATTTACTTAACTGCTATGTTTTAATACTGCATATTTGAATGTTCCCCTTTAAATTACATGTTTTCAAAAGAGCTACACACCACCAACTCTCTTTTTGAATTATAATGGAATCAAACACACTGATGAGATGAAGATTATTAGGAAATAAACTCTAGGATAATAACAAGAAAAAGTAGGGACATTAATTTGATAAAAGTGCTTGTTAAAATTTTAAAATTTAGTACCAATAGGATGCTGGATTACAAAATGCACAAACATTTACCAGAATGTAGTAATCAGGACAGGGTTGTGCAACTTTGGAAATGAAATGTGTGGGTTTTTTAAATAATATCACTTTCTTTAAAAAAAATTTTTTTTATTTATTATTTTTAGAGAGAGGGGAAGGGAGGGAGATAGAAAGGGAGAGAAACACTGATCAGCTGCCTCTTGTACACCCCCAACTAGGGACCTGTCCTGCAACCCAGACATGTGCCCTGACTGGGAATCAAACTGGTAACCTTTTGGTTTGCAGGCTGACACTCAATCTACTGAGCCACACCAGCCAGGGCAAAAAAGAAATGTTTTAATATCCAATTTATGGCTTTTACATTATTAAACCAGAGATAATCACTGGAATTTAAATAAATTAAAAATTAGGGCCAATTCTATAATAGTATAAGTAGTATACATCACATAAACACAGTTCCAAAAAGCAAAGCAAAGGGATTTTATTCTTAAAAGTAACTTGAATATTTAGAAGTTTTAAAGAGATATTACAGAGTTCTGAATCAAGATGGTGGCATAGGAGGATTAAGAACTCACTTCTTCTCATGAACAAACGGAATCCACAGCTACACATTGAACAATTACCTCTGAGAGAAACCCAGAAACTAGCTGAGTGATTCCTAGTATGATGTCCTGGCTATTGGTGGGTGCCAACCAGGGGACATACTCTTGATAACTGTTTCCCCCACGAACTGAGGCTTGTGTTCATGGGGTCAAGGATGGCAACAAACAGAAAAACAGGTCTTAGCTGGCTTTCCCCCAGAGCTCAGTGCAAAGAGAGCAAATAGTAATGCCCGTATTTCTGTTTTCCCCTGAAACGGGTATATTTGTATTTTTTTTAATTTGCTGCTTGAGGGTCCATCTTCCAATCAGACAATCTAGGTGCTGAGTAAGCTATTCCTCTTTGAGACACTGAGAGGTCTTGCACACCCTCAACTATCAGGAGACGCTAAGAACAAAGACAGTAGACTACAGACAATCACAAAGGACTGAGAGACAACCAAAAACTAGGGTAGGGTTGAAGGCCAGGAGGTTTGTCTCCTAAGAAGGCCACTCCCTTTGGTGTGGGAGAGGTGGCTGTTTCATCTAATGTAAGGAAACCAACACATAGAGTGAGTCACAGAAATTGAAGAAACAAAGGAATATGTTCCAAAGGGGGAAAGAAAACACAACAAGATAAAGCCTCAGAAAAAGAGGCTTTATATGAAATAACATTTATCTTCAAATGGCCACAGTAATCTGTTTCCTTTTCATAAATGACCACATGAAATTTCAAGATCTCTTTAAAGGTGACAGAAAATCCCTGTCCAAAGATTTACTTTAGAGTTGAAAATAATGGTCATAAATGTGTTCACTGAGGTCAAGAGAACAGAGCATGAACAACGTAAGAATTTCAACAGAGACAGAAAAGTAAGGAAGTCCCACACAGGAGTCACAGAGGCGAAGACTGCAACAACGGACCTGGAAAACTCAACACAGGGGTTCAGCAGTAGATGAGATAAAGCAGAATAAAGACTCAGCAAACATGAAGACAGGTTAGTAAAAATCCTCCCATCAGAGGGGCACAAAGAAAAAAGAATGAAAACGAGTGAAGACAGCTTAAGAGACTTATGGGACAACAACAAGGGAATGCATATTTACACTATAGGAACGCCAGAAAAAAGGAGAGTGGGGAAGAAAAGTCATTTGCCGAAATAATGGCCAAGAAGAGACATCCAAATTCAGGAATCCCAGAATTCCAAAAATGATGAATCTAAAGAGACCCACAGCAGGCCACAGTACAATTAAATTGTTAAAAGTTAAAGACAAGAGAGAATCTTAAAGGCAGCTAGAGAAAAACAGTATGTTATGATGCTAAATACAAGGGACCATGCATAAGATGACAGGTGAATTTTTCAACAGAATTATTGAAGTCCAGGAGGGAGGGACAGAAATATATTCACAGTACTAAAAGAAAATAACTGCCAACCAAAAATATTCTAGCAAAGCTGTGCTTCTGAACCAAAGGAGGCACAGTCTCCCAGAGGAGAGAGATCTGAGGGAGTTTCGCCCCACTCGATCAGCCTCAAGAGAAACGTGTAAGCTGAAACAAAAGGGCACTAACTAGTAATAGGAAAACGTGTGACAGTGTAAACCTCACTGCTCAAGATAAATACATAGTTAAATTCTGAATAAGCGGATGTTGCGAAGGTGGTGGGCTAATCATTCATGAAGCTACTATGAAGTGTAAAAGACAAAAGACTTAAAAATAATTATAACTACAACAATTTGTTAATGGGTACACAAGATAAAAAGATATAAACTGTGACATCAAAAATCATAAAGATGTAGAACTTTAGAATATATTTGAATGTAAATTGCTATAAATTTAAAAGTGACTGTTATAAAGATAAGATATATGGAATGTTGGGGAAAAAAACCCAAAGAAATAGTGGCAAAGAAATGGTGGTGGGGGAGGGAAATGAAATGGGCAAAGGTGGTCAAAAGGCACAAACTTCCAGTTAAAGACAAGCATGAGTTGGGAGTGTAACGTATAGTATATTGACAACAGTTAACAATACTGTATTGTATATTTGAAAGTTACTAAGAGAGTAGATCTTAAGAGTTCTCCCGGTAAAACAAAATTATAACTGTGTCGTGATGGACACTAATAAAATTTATCATGGTAATCATTTTGCAATATATGTTTATCAAATCATTATGCTGCATATCTAAAACTGCTAAAATGTTATATGTCAACTGCATCTCAATTTTAAAAATTAGTCGTTAAAACACAAGGAGCTAATGGAACTGGTTCACAGACGTGGTGAAAATCAGGAGTTTAAATAACAAGTATGAGACACGCATGCACTCCAGAGTGTAACGAGCAGCGGTCTTGTCTTCTTCACGTCCCAGCCAGTGCACTAACTTTTCAGAGAGTTACAGATGACGGCTGCGGAAGAGGACTGAGTTCTCTGGAGTGCCCATCAGACTGTCAGCTGATTTCCCAAAAGAAACCTTACAGGCAAGAAGGGGCTGGAAATGAGTTTTCAATGTCATGGAAGGCAAGGAAGGACCTAGATCCAAGATTACTCTACCCAGCAAAGCTTTCATTTAGAATGGAAGGGCAGATAAAGTATTTTCCATATAAGGTCAAGTTAAAGGAGTTCATCATCACCAAGCCATTATTATATGAAATGTTAAAGGGAATTATCTAAGAACAAGAAGATCAAAACTATGAACAGTAAAATGGCAACAAATTTACAACTATCAGCAAGTGAATGTGAAAAAACAAACCAGGCAAACCACCAGAACAGGAACAGAATCATAGATATGGAGATCACTTGGAGGCTTATCAGCTGGGAGAAGGAAGACAGAGAATGGGGGAAAGGTACAGGGAATAAGAAGCATAAATGGTAGGAACAAAACAAGGGGATGTTAAGAATAGCATAGGAAATGTGAAGCCAAAGAACTTATATGCACGACCCATGGACATGAACTTAGTGGGGGAATACTAGAGGGAATGAAGGTACTGGGTGGAGGGGGCAAAGAGGGAAAAATTGGGACAAATGGAATAGCACAATCAATAAAATATAGTAAAAAAAATAAATGTTGGAGAAGATGTGGAGAAAAGGGAGCCCCTGTACACCATTGACTAAAATGTAAATTGATACAGCCAGTGTGCAAAACAATATGGAAGTGCCTCCAAAAATTACTAGATCTACCACATGATCCCACAATTCTTCTTTCGGGTATTTATCCAAAGAATATGAAAACACTCATTTGAAAAGATGCATGTACCCCCACGTTTACTGGAACACTACTTAAAACGGCAAAGATACGAAAACAACGGAAGTGTCCAATGATGGATAAAGAATGAAGACGACACGTCCGTACACACGATGGAACGCTCCTCAGACACAAAGAGAGGAAATACTGCCATCGTGACAACGCGGGCGGATCCTGGGGTAGGAATGTGCTATGTGAAACAATTCAGAAGAAAAAGGACAAAAACTGTGATTTCACTCATGTGGAATATAAAATGAAAAAGTAACAAGTGAACAAACAAAACAAAAACAAATTCACAGGTATAGACAACAGATTGTGATCAACGAAGGGGATAGGAATAGGGGAGGGCAGAACGGGCAAAGTGGTTTAAACATATGGTGATGGACGAAACCTGGACCTTCGCTGGTGAGCATGCTATAGTGCGCACTGGTATCAATTACAATGTTGTACACTTCAAAATTGCATAATGTTATTAACCAATGTTACCTCAAAATAACATAAAGACCATCTTCCCTTTAAAAAAGGGAAAAGATTATATAAAAAATGTAATATAGAAATCAGATCTTATATCAGTCAAAATCAGTAAGGCATATTTAAAAATAACACAAGCGCAGAAGGTCTTGTATAGTCCCTAAAACACCAGAAACATTTGTTTTGGCAGCTAACTAAATTTAGTAAGTACTAATAATAAAAAAAAAAAGAAGATCCACCTAGAAATCTAGAAAAAAACTTCAGATTTTGTTCCTCCTAATATTTGTATGTTTATATTACTTAGTGCAGTTTTATTAGCCTGTATATGTGAAAATTTAGGTTACAAATAGCATGTTTGTTAATAAATAGAATAAAAATATGATCTCAATCTATGTGACAGAATACTGTTTCATGAAACAGTTGTTTTCAGTTACACATCACGGACTCTGCATTGTTAAGTACAACCAATGTATTCTGTATGACGGGGTACAGTAAAAACAAACAAACAAACCCCAATGACACTGACCTAACCTCCTCCACATCAAACCTTTCAAAAATTATATGATAATGGTAAGATTTTCCACATCACAATATACATAAGGAACATATAATCTGTAAACAACACACATTTCAGACAGTTGTGCTCAAAGTATAAGGCCATCAGCTATATCTGGGTCAAAATCAGGATTAAATGGATGTCTGTATGTACTGATGTATTTGTTACCCAATTTACTCTGAGGGGAGGGCCATAAAAATATTCTTTTAACCGAGGCACAACAAATCCACAGTAAGGTATACAAATCTAAAATATACATCATGATGACATTTTACAATGAACACACCCATGTAACTACCACCAAGACCCAGACATAGAACATTACCAGAACTCCAGAAACCCCACTGGTGGCACTCCTAGTAATTACTCCTTCCCCCAAAATAAACACTATCATTGACGTGTATCACCACAGATGTAGCTTGCCTATTTTTGAACTTCACATAAATGGAACTAAACATAGGTACTCTTTTATGTCTAGCTTCTGTAACTCTGCATTCTGTCCATGTGATTCATCTATGCTTACTGCATGTAGCAATTATGAATTTCTTGCTGTTGCTGTATAGTACTCCATTGTATGAATATACCACAATTTATCTACTCCACTGAACATTCTCATCCTGGTCTTTGGGCACATCTTTCTGTTGGGCATATATTTTCACATGGACTTGCTATATCATCGGGTATCTGTATGTTTAACTTTAGTAGATAGTGCAAACATTTTTCAAAAGTGATTGTAACACAGATTACTCTTAATATTGCTTCCATGTTGCCAATAAATAATTTCAAATGAAAAAAAACTCTAATGGAATTTCCTTTGCTACTGATGGTTTTCATGAGTGTTTGTGGTAATCAGCAGCTTTGATAACTCAAACATGTAAAGATTAAGAAAATTCAAACATGCAACCAAGAGGAAAAGTTTTAAGTATTTTAAATGCTAAGTTATAAAAAAAGAACACATGTTTTTTGTTCACAGAATTTTAGAAGACACAATTAGAATCTTTTCCAAAACCCAGAATTCTTATTTAAAAGCTATTAAATTCAACCAAATAAAGCTGGTAACTACTGTATGTAAGGTAATAAAAACACAAAGATGAGGTCACAGTGGCCCAATCATTCATTCAACAAATGACTATGAAATGTTTATTACATGCCAAGTACTATCGAAGGAGCAGGGGACACAACATGGAATCAGACTGCTAACAGCCTGGACTCGCATGCAGAAGAGAAAAACTATAGATTGGGGGAGGTGGGCAGGGAAGGTATACTTTTAAAACAGTATGGTCAGAGGAGGTGTGACAGAAAAGGGGACATTTGATTAAAATTCTAAAGGAGACAAGGGAATAAGCCAGGCTAAGAATCCAGTGAAAGGGAGTTCCAGAACGATTTTTCCCTTGAGAGATAAATACATAATCTGGTGTGTGGGTGTGTGTGTGTGCATGGGTGCACGCGTGTGGGGGTGGGGTCGGGGGGTTGCAACTGGCAAAGAGAAGGGGAAAGAGACGATGAATAACTCGGGAAACCCACAATGCAAGGGAGAGCATGAAAAACAAAAAAAGATGAGAAGTGCTTCCAGAAACAACACAAACACCAATTCTACAGAGTTCTTTGACATCAAAATGATAGAGCACGGACTACACTGTCTTCAACCTTCTCTGAGCCAGTTTCTTCATTTTTCCTATAAGATGGTGATAATCTTAGCACCACAATAAGTAAGAGACAAAACTGATTATGGAACAATACCATTTAGAGTGAAGTCACATTACTTACTGTTAAAAGATGAAAAGGCTGAGAGCCAATAAAATAACATATCTTGTCAGAATTCTTAGTTAGACATTATGATGAGCTCAGTTCTAGTGTAATCCCACAAGTCAGGGGATAAGAGTTTTTTTGTTTAAACAATTTTTTAAATCTTCACCTGATTTGAAAGACAGAGAGGGAGCGAGATCGACTGGTTGCCTCCCACACATGCCCCTACCAGCACTGCGCCTGCAATCTAGGGATGTCCCCTGGCCCAGAATCAAACCCTCAACCCTTTGGTGTACAGAACGATACTCCAATAAACTGAGCTCCCCGGTCAAGGCTGTTCTTCATATCAAAAAGAGAAAAGCAACATGCTAATATCGAGCAATGAAGTGAGCTATAAAGCAGGAAGGAGGGAAGGAAGGATATGCATTAAGAATTGAAAATTTACCAAATCTGCCTTGCGATGCCACTAATTAATTTACTAAACCCTCCATCACAAGAGGGTAGGATGGACGAGGTTACTACTCCCATACGCCAGTTCTTTATTTAACAATTTTATTTTTCAATTACAGTTGACATTCAATATTATTTTGTATTACTTTCAGGTACATAGCATAGTGGTCAGATAATCATATACTTTACAAAATGTTCCTGAATTGTTATTCTTAACATATTCTTGTCTCTAGAAAATAAGAGGGAAATTTTAGTTATTTATATCAGTAATGGTAATCTTACTATTAACCTTAAAACTTATAAATAATCTTTAAATATAAAATATCTCTTGGGCCCTGGCTGGTGTGGCTTAGTGGACTGAGCGCTGGAGTGTGCGAACCGGGGTGGGTCGCTGGTTTGGTTCCCGGTCTGGGCACATGCCTGGGTTGCGGGCCAGGTATCTGGTGTGGGGCATGCGAGAGGCAACCCCACATTGATGTTTCTCTCCCTCTTTCTCCCTTCCTTCCCGCTCTCTAAAAATAAATGAATAAAATCTTTAAAAATATATATATCTCTGCCCTGGCTGGTGAAGCTCAGTGGATTGAGCATGGGCTGCAAACCAAAGCATTGCAGGTTCGATTCCCAGTCAGGGCACATGCCTGGATTGCAGGTCATGGCCCCCAGCAACCACACATTGATGTTTCTCTCTCTCTCTTTCTCCCTCCTTTCCCTCTCTAAAAAATAAATAAATAAAATCTTAATATATATATATATATATATCTCTTGGGTATTCTAGAAGGAAAGAAGATACAGAAGAAGTAAGGTTTCAGGAGGCTTTCTCAGGTCTGACCACGAGTATGTGTTAACATTTTCAGATAAAAAAATAGAGAAGTATTTCTGGAAGTTCAGATCAGCATACAGTGCTTTCTTCCTCCTTTTCATAGTGCAGTCAAATTAAAGCCGTAGTGCAGTTGGTTAGAGTGTCGACCCAATATGTCAAGGTTGCGGGTTTGATTCCCAGTCAGGGCACATACAAGAACCAACTGATGAAGGCATAAATAAGTGGAACAACAAATTGTTATCTCTCTCTCTAAAAATCAGTAAAAAAATAAATTAAAGTCCAAGTTACCACCATTAAAGTTGGCTAGTATTTGCTGCTTCCTTTTCCTCTGTGTCTCTCTCCCTTTTGAAAAGAAACCCAGTGGTAACTCCTGGGCAGGCAGGCACCCACTCCCACCAGCGCCCGCCTAGCCTCTGCCTGGAGAGAAGAATGGACTCAGTAGCCCACGAAGAACAGCAGCGCTCCAGACACCCAGGGAAAATATCTGAGTATGCAAGATTTATTTGAAATGACACATACAAGTAATGAAATTTTCTTTTCTTCTCTCTCTTTTTCCTTTCTGAAGCCAATTATCTCATGTGATATCCTCATGTCTCACCAGAAAGGGTATTTAGCAAATCCCAGCTGATGCTGGAGGGGGGGAAATCACCTCATTTTTAGCACACTGATTGTATTTTGGTTACAAGTAAGTCATGAATAACATTTATTTTCAGATGCAGACTGGAATCTAAAAAACAAAAAGCACATGACAATTTGCTATGTTGGTAAAACAATAACACTATTCTGTGAGTGAATAAAAAAAGGTAAAAATGGTTTAGATGAACTATGTCCAAAGCTATGAAAACTAAGTCAGTATGGAATTTATAAAACTGTCAGGGACAGGAAACTTAAGAGACTGAAAACAAAGGGCAGAGACAAATGGGATCTTCTCCATTATGAGAAATGTAAATACTGGGCTTCTTTCCCAGGAGAGAACCGATTCTACTTAATAAATTTATAAATAGCCCTAGAAAAAGGAGCAGAGATTTAAGCTCCAAATCTACAGTTGAAATTTTAAGTGGCAAATTTATGCCAATAAATTGAAAAATCATGTAAATTTAAGTGTGTAACAAGAAAACGGCAGGTAAATTTCAATGTGGACAAGAGTAAGATAACATATTTAGGGAAAATTTATTTAAATATAAAATGGCGACTTATAAAAGTTTTAAGACACAAAGAAAAGGGAAATGTAAGTAGTTTCCCAAGTAAGCAGTTTATTGAAGTAAACAATTTATTAAGAAATACTAACAAAACGCATTGCCCAAAAGGACTGCAGTTGTAGAAGTATGAAAAATATGAGTGCAGCAACCTCACTGCCCTGGGAAAATCATGTGCAGTTTTGATAACTTCATGGTAGGAAAGATATAAAAGAATTAGATAAAGGTCTCTGAAAAAATATTAAAGCTCTGGCTGGTGTAGCTCAGTGGATTGAGCATGGGTCTGTGAACCTAAGGGTTGCCAGTTCAACTCCCAGTCAGGACACATGCCTGGGTTGTGGGCCAGGTTCCCAGTGGGGGCACATGAGAGACAACTACACATTGATGTTTCAATCCCTCTTTTTCTTCTTCCCTTCCCCTCTGTCTAAAAATAAATAAATAAAATCTTTAAAAAATATATTAAAGTACTCAAAGTGTTTGGAGGCTGTTGGAAATAAAAACTAAATGGTTACTTTTTCCAGAAAGGCTGAAAAGGCAACCAACTGAAATCTATAAAGTTATAAAAAGAGGAACGGGGAAGTGCTAAAAAATCTTACAACACTAGAATGAGAGGCAAATTTAAACAAATGGAAGCACTGCTTTAAATAATAGGCCATGATTTTCTGAAGTCATTACCTCAAGAAGTAGTAAAAATACAAATTTTTACAAGTTTTGATAAATTAATTGATGCAGATTCTTATTAGGGAAAGAGGCAAGAAGTCTAGAGTGCATGCCTACCTTGAGGGGAACACAGGATTAACTATCATGCCCACTTCCTGATACATCTGCATAGTGCGTTAGTTTAAAAGCATGACAGCGCATGCTTTTACATTGTAAGGACCAAGAAAGGAAAATGGGAGGGACACTACTCTACAAAGAGAAATTTCTTTCTTTTTTTTAAAAAGCCTTTTAGAATTCTTTTTTTTCTTTTAAGATTTTATTTATTTATTTTTAGAGAGGGAAGGGAGGGAGAGAGAGAGAGAGAGAAACATCAATGTGCAGTTGCTGGGGGACATGGCCTACAACCTAGGCATGTGCGGTAACTGGGAATCGAACCTGCGATGCCTGGTTCGCAGCCCGCGCTCAATCCACTGAGCCACACCAGCCAGGGGAGAAATTTCTTTAAATATTCAACAAGAGAGAACTACAGATCTATTATGACAAGCCACACATTGTGGCTAATTAGAAACAAAAACACCTTTTGTGATATGAAATGAGTGTAATGGTAATCCTGCCATCCATTTCTTGCATTCAACTCTGATCTTGGGCTAGAACTCCTGGGAGCGCTCAGCAGTTTTAACAGAATGTGGGTTTGTTTTTAATGTGTTAACTGATTTGCAAATTCATGCTCAAAATCACAGCATACACAGTCTGTTGGTCCAAGTTTCAATGAAAGGGGCCTTTCTAAAGGCATTTTACAAAAGGTTTGAAACATAAACCTGAAAAAAATCTTTAAATTAGTTTAACAAAGGTAACCTAATCCTTACCGCCCACTTACTTTTTCCCATATCTGTAAGCAGGTGTGCAAATGAAAAGAAAAGAGCAGACATAAACCAGAACTATGCTCTACTCCAATGCCAAAGCAAACTAACAAGAGAAACAAGAGTTATTTACTGTGCTTTGTAAAAGACCAGGCTATATTGCACTCTTTTTTTTTTTCATTTAAAAATCATTTAATTTCGATTAGAATTGCTTCTACATCAAAATAATTTTTTCTATTTTAATTTGATCATTGACAGTGAGCATTGCTACAATATGAACAATCTTAAGCTTCCACTACTCTGTATTCTTTTCTGTGAGGAATAACTAGCTCAATTTTTTTACTACGTTCCTTCCTCTGAATTTATTTTGTTACAAAAAAATTAAGCAGAGTAAAAATGATTTTGAGGAGGTTGGATTTAAAAGTATTCATTACATTTATTTTTAAAATAAAAGTCTGCTGAGATGACATGGTTAAATAGAGAAATGCACACGGAAAAACAAATGGATTCAGCAATGCAAAACGAATAGACAATCTCCTAGACACCATTTACTCAGTAGCTTGCATCAGGTTACAACCCTCTTTCTTGTTCAGTTAGTAACAAACTATTATAAGAATGGGTTAAAAAAATAGAGAAGAGTCAGAAAACAAAGAAAGATGAAAAGTCTGAAAGTAGGGTGGTGAGAAGAGTTTAAAGTCAAGCAAATAAAATGAGGCGTTAAGAATTCCACCATAAATCACGCTAAGTATGTTTAGAGATTACAACTGTGTCTTGTGTACAACTGAGCTGGCTCTGACTCCTGGTGACCCTATGAGTAAGTGATGTCCACGACGTCCTGAACTCAACAGCCCTGTTCAGCCCTGCAGACTACAGCTACAGAACTGCTTCGAGTGCTCCCTTTTCTTGTGGAACCAAATGCAAGTAGGTGACCTTTATGTACCAAAGCTAACTCTGCTAGTTATTCAATATCCTGCAACAAAATCCTTGAAAAGAGACCAATTAAAATTGCTTAATCTTGATGGTACTTTGTGGTAAAATCTTGAGCCAGCTCTGAAAGAAGAAAAAGCTTGCCTTTTCAAAAACTAAATGTTGGGTGTGGTTGGTTGACTCTGAAAAGAGAAACTACAACAAGCCTTGGTAGCTCTGACATGGCCTTTAAGTGATAAAGAAATGTGTTTAACATGTGTCTCTGATGTTCATTATGGCAAAGGTTATCAGTTTAACCCTTTGCAAACAAGCAAAAGATCATGAGAGCAGGAAGCTTTTCTGTGGAACTCCTGACGCAACACAAACCATAGCAGTTAAGGCCAAGCCTAATGCAAACCCTCTAGAGTCCACGTTGACAAATTCTTTAACAAGCCCTGTGGTTACAGGGAAGCTGGTTTCACTCTGACTCACTCCTACTCAAATAGTTTACTGGAAATGAAGGGGAGGGGGAATTTTCAGAGAAGTCATGTGATGGCCAGACAAACCACAGCCAGTAAAGGTTCAACAGAGTCAAAAACAGGTCCCAGAAACAACGGACACCCAGAGTGTTCAAATGGCACTAAATTACATGTAAATGAGTCCTGTTGGGTTTCAGATCATCCACACCGTGAACTCTTTCCATAAATCTCGGTATGTAAAGGAACAGATACTTCACAAGGGGAAAAACCAGCAGGCATTGACATGGTGTGGGCAGCTAAAAACACTTCATAGGAAAATGTGCTTAACAGAGAATAGCATCAAAGAAACGTTAAAGCACTTGAGTGTATAAATAATCATTATTAAATGCTTTCCCATAGTCTCTAAGCTCAAATGATCAAACACATATTCTACCATCAAAAGAACGTCAAAAGAACCTTTAATTATCCCCTTGTACTAGGAGGATGTTCACTGGGTAATGCATGAAAAGAATGCACTAGCCATAAGAATGAGAACTACCATTAATTACAATGGACAAGCTTTTTTCAGTGTTATGTGTTTTCACTAATAAAATAATGTACATAACTTGAAATTTCTAAACAGGATAAAAATTCTATTAAGCTAAAAAAAAACTGTGCAGCCTTAAATATATTTAATACAAACTAATAAGCTAAAAGATATTAATATTGAAACTTAATTTGGGGATTTAACTTTAACAAATCATGTAAGTGGCAAGTTTTAATTAATTTAAATACCATAGCCCTAAACAGAAGCTAAAAAAATGCTCCCTTAATATACATTAAATCCAGGAACTATAAAATAGCCTTTGAGGCAATTTTTAACCTAACAGACTCATGAATTATATTCAAGAGAAAAACAAGTTGGTCAATATAAATATGGAGGAAAAAAATTGCATTCTTTCACAAGATGAAGTTTTAAGGAATTCCAGTTTATTATTTCTAACTTAATTCTCAATTAAGTTTCCGATATTGACAGGAAAATATTAATTAAAACAGCATGGTACTGGCATAAAAACAGACATATAGATAAGTGGAAGAGAATTTAGAGCCCAGAAATAAATCCACACCTTTACAGTCAATTAATATTCGACAAAGGAGGCAAGAACATATA